>VCJH01002583.1:46926-64669 GCA_024140565.1 Backusella australiensis | reverse complement strand
TTTTTTTTTTTTTTTTTTTTTTTTTTTTTTTTTTTTTTTTTTTTTTTTATCTTCATGAAAAGCCCATGCTGTCTTGTCCTTATATTCAAAGCGTACTTGGATATATAAAACTTTCAAAATCAGTAGTCTTTTTTAAAGTATAATAGAAATATATCAAATCGTATTAGTTAAAATAATAAAAACTTGATAATCTATTATCCTTATCTTTTCTAACCAATAAAGCTAAAAAAAAGTATTGCTAGATATTGTACCCTCCTGGCCACCTTTTACTTCTTCAAAAAATAACGGTGTTAGTCCTGTAGGAATCAAACAGAAATGCTTTATTTGAGATTAGTAAAAGGAAAGATTGAATACTATAGGGTAATTTTTGTTTTGACGTTAAAGTAAATTCAATGCTCTTAATAATGAATAGCAGATTCTTCTTTTTATAATAGTTCAGTCTCTGTGTAAACGCTCCCATTGTTCATAAGCTGCCTCTATTCCAAAAATAGGATGGTGATAAACAAATGGAACATCAAGACCTATTTTCTGAGATGTCTTGTTGTCCATAATAGTAGAAACAGGCGGGGATCGAGCTGATGCTTTTCGAGATTGAATACATCTACGTTTCAGGTCCTCCAATTGTTGTTGGTCAGAAAGGAGTTTCTCATAACCTATTGCTGTCAGCATCATATATATTTTTCTTTCTTTTTATTTACTTACTTCTCTTAGAATAGAGTCGAGTATCCGCGAAAGAAGATTGAGAAGAGCACTTGATCATGGGGCTAGGACCACGCTCTTTTTCATGCTCTTTTCTTTTCTGATTGTCTCTTGTTCTACGGTTCTGAAACCTATACATGCATAATATTAGATTCACTTATTCCACCTAATAAGCCAACATACCAAGAGGATACGTTTTTTGGTGCCATCTTGGCGAGCTCTGCAGTTTTGGACTCCTGGTCTTTGGTAGGTTTGTTATTCTTTGCACAGTGGCTCTCAAGAATCGCTATCTCTTCACGAGTTGTACGCATGCATCTTTTGGCCTTTGCACTGCGTTGAATGGTTTGAGGATTGTCGCTCACCTTTGTATTATCACTCATGAACATTTGTATCTTTTCCAGAAAAATTAAAAATAACAAGAGAGAAAAAAAAAAAGAAAGAAAAAAGGAAGAGAGAAACGACAATGATTCTCTTCCAATTACCATTCATAAAAAACGTTGATAAAATAAAATAAAAAAAAAGTGTATTCACCCATCCATAATTATTATTGTCAAAGTGGATATCATGTTTAATTTAGAATTAGTATTATTTATAATTACTTAAATATGCTTTTTTTCTTTAGGTGCGTGAGTGTGCGAGTGTGTAAGTGTATATGAGGTTTGAGTGTGGTTTGATTTGTATCGTGTATTATTATTATTATTATGTTCAATCTACTCTCTCCATGTATACTTGATGTTACTGGGCTTCTCGGGTACAACTACCATAGAAGTATAATCAGACTTTGGCACACCGCGACCTTCTTCCAATTCAATATCGAACAAGCGAATAATGGTAGCAATGATAGCCTTGATCTGAAGATAACCAAACTGCTCACCAATGCAACGGTGACGACCAGCACCAAAAGGCAAGAATGGGTTATTGGAGGAAATGCCTACAGCGCCGAAACCATAATCAGTATTGGCATCATCACCTACTTCCATGGCATGAACAGGATCGGTCAAGTTGACCCATCTCATGGGATCATACTTCAAGGGCTCATTAAAGTAAGTAGTGTCAAGTTGTGTGACACCAGGAACAGCACAGATAAAGTTACCCTTGGGGATCTCGTGACCTGTCTTTTCATAGGTAATCTTGTCTGCGGTCACCTTTCTCATCATTTGGTAGATGGGTGGGTGAAGACGCAAAGTTTCACGAACACAGTTTTCGAGGAATGTCAACTCCTTGAGATTATCAAAAGTCAAATCGGTCTTGAGAGAACCCAACTTTTCAATTTGCTCCTCACGTAAAGCACGGATCAAGTCAGGACGGGCAGCCAATTCAAGGAGGGTCCAAGAGGTAGTGGTGGCAGAGGTGTGCTGACCACCAAAGAGAACAGCAATCAACATACCTGCAATATGCTTATCGGGAACAGGAGAGCCATCCTTGTAGTTGGCATCCATCAAGGCTTGAAGCAAATCAGCATTGGACTATAAAAAAAGGACAAAAACAAACATCAGCACTCCCATACACACACATAAACAAATAAGAAACCTACGTTATCATTCTCAGCTCTTCTACGCTGAATGATACTGGAGTAAAGCTCAGCCATCTTTTTGCAAGCTTCATCACGTCTCCAGTAAGAAGGTAAAGGCAAGTTGGGGAAAATAAAGTTGATGGGCTGGAAACCTTGATCAAGATCATAATACAATTTGGCGACATTTCCATCCAAATTGGCGCGAATTTCCTTGCCCATCAAACAACGAGAAGCTGTACAAATAATTAATTCACCGAATGTATGGTAGGCATCAAAGGAACCATTGGGCTTCTTGAAGTGAGTATTACAGAAGTCTGTTACTTCATCCACAATCATAGGAACGTGCTTGCGGAAGCTTTCCGAATTCAAACCAGCCTTGATAAATCTATAGATGATGATCTGTTATTATCATCACCATTTCGATATGTACATTATGTAAGATCTAACCTCTTTTGCTCCATAAATACACTGTGGGGAGCATCATAAACAACATCCTTTCCGAATACATATTGAGTCATGTCGTTGTAAGCAGCAGCAGCAGAAGTCAAGTTTTGCTTAGAGTTGAAGACAAACTGATTTCCTTCTGCGCCCAAGCACACAGTGACACGCTTTCCAACCATTTTGAAAGTGAATACATCACCGTGCTTCTTTTGACAGTCTTGCAAAAATTTGATGGGATTTCTGATATAAAAAAAAAGTGACACATGTTTAGCGCCCTCTTCAAAACAGAGTGAAACCATCCCCTTTTTACCCCGCATTTTATTCTGAGACCACTTACATTCCAAACTCAATGGCGTTACCCATGAAGGGGATCCATGAAAAGATAACGGGTGGCTCCTTTTGGTTCTTGGGACCAACCTACACACGAAAATGTGTTAGTACTACAGTTTGATTGGATATTGTAT
This sequence comes from Backusella australiensis, assembly GCA_024140565.1. Lineage (NCBI taxonomy): Eukaryota > Fungi > Mucoromycota > Mucoromycetes > Mucorales > Backusellaceae > Backusella > Backusella australiensis. Next base: position 61,552 of record VCJH01002583.1, on the reverse strand, counting down.
TTAAAAACACACTCACAAGTTGAGAGAGAATGTTGATAGCCACATAAGCGATCATAGCAAGTAGGCCATAAACAGCCATGGTGGAGGCTGAAGGTAGAGACGATGCCAAAGTCGAGATGACAGCCATGTTGTAAAAAACGAAAAGGATGAAGAGATTAGGAAAAAAAAACAAAAAAAAAAGTATAAAAATTTAGAATTAAATAAATACAAAGAGTCACTTGTACTACAGTTCGGATTCCATTGCAGACTTTACGATTCGGGGGCCGAATGCTGTTCCAATTTGATTTGATACCCACAGTAGAATTGTTTTTGTGTTCTTTTAATTACACAGAAAAGGCTCTATGGTTATTTGTATCAAAGTTAGGCTTAATCTGTGTAAAATATGATGTTCTCTGTTCAATTTCAAGCGATTGTTACGATATAGATCATCTTCATCAATACCATTCATGCTTTATCGTGGAGACGGATATAAAGTCATACGTTGGTTACATCAACACTATCTTGTATTTTGTATGACTATAAAATAGCGTGTGCGTTATTTAAAAACAAGATTGGTCGCTATCTCAATCTCTCGTTGCGTAGATCGCGTCTTATTCACTTTAATAAATTCATATGAAGATTTCTCGATTATATTAAACTTGCAAACATGAGATGGTAGTAAGAATACCAAAGAATAAGAGAATTAGAATTAATAAACACAGACTTTGCTATTATTATAAACATGGACTATATGGTTCCTTAAATCCTATTGGCTAAAAATAACTATTTTCTTAAAGGGAAGATATGCAGAATCCCTTTCTTTCTCTACTCCTGTTTTCTTTGACACTATTCTTACCATTTATCTCTTTCTTATTTTTTTCCTGTTCATTTCAGTTTAAGTATCATCAATGAAATGAATATATCCTTACTGGCTCTATTTTTTAATAATTGTTGCTCTCTGAATTGAATCAACGCACTCGGCTCTCGACTTTCTATAGGAAATAGTTTACTAACACAAATCCTTCTTACAACCACTCATCTTCTTTAGATATGATCTGTAACAATTTTGTATTCTACTTTAACATAGAATAATTATTATTAATAGGTACATATTTAACATCTAAGGGCATGCCCTGTTTGCCACCTCTATCATTAACTTTGATTTAAATCATAAAAAATGAATATATCCGCATTTGAAATTATCATATATTACATGTTAAGTTGTGCAAAATTCGTTTTAGGAATCTTGAGTACAGAATATGCATTGAAGAAATTTTACATTTGGCACTGGCTTCTATATACCTGTATTTGCTCAAGCGTATTCACTTTATAATCTTACAAACGAAGTAAAATTAACTTTTTCTTGTTGTACAATGCAATGATTTTTTTCTCAGGGCATCATTTATTTTGTTGTTGTTGCGGTAGTTGTACATTATCACAATAGTTATATTAATCCATACAAATGACAAAGCTTGACTTAAATGCTTTTACTTCCCAAACACAATCTCGATAATATTGTCAACGGTATCTGCTTATGGATTATCTATTTTTTTTTTGTTTTACTTCCTAGCTAAATGATATCCTCTAATTATAGCTATTATGACTCTATATCAAACCAAAGACATCATCCAACATCATACGTTTGAAATTGAAAGCCGTCCTTTTATTTTTAACGACACCAAATCTGTAATTACAATGTTGACTGAGCTCCAAAAGCGAAGCCCCACTATGGACAATCGACGCATTTGTGCTTTTTTGGTTTATATGCATCAATAAATAAGACATATACAAGTTTACTTTTTCGAATACATAGAAACCATTCTTAAATGATTGAAAACATTGAAAGAAATATAAAGTCACATGCCCATAAGACAACAGCGGGCCCGAGTATATTGTTTCTCCTACACACTCGACAGAAATCCATTATGGACAGAATAAATATTTGTATAATAAAACTTTTGATCATAGTAAATGTTAACTAGCTCGTGAAAATAGTAAAGATGTCTCTACTATCGCTGTGTGTGACTTTATACATTCAGATGTATCACATGCAAAATATTAAGTTTTTGTTTAGCACATGAAAGTTAGATTGAGAGTTGGTCTCCTTTGCTTTGCTTTTTTTTTTTCTAAAAAACAGGATGTCTTACCAGTGAGCTTCTTCATTTGATGATGGAGAAAAATTCTTTCGCTATCGAGCTAAAGGTAGAAACAATTTTTTTTTTTAATTTATTTATGTATTTTTAAATGTAACATGGTAAAGGTACCAACTGTCACCGAAGTGAGCTTAATAATAATAATAATAAAAATATAAATATAAATACAATAACAAATGCGTCTCATTTTTTAGCGCTTTATTGGATCTGTATATCAGCCTCTATTGTATTTAAAAAAACGTAGAGCTTTGACCCATCATTGAGAACCTCATAAGCTGTGTTTGAACTATTATTGGATTTCACCAATCAAGCACATTGTAATCAAATAGGAATACTTTCCTATTTCTTTAAGTTGGTTCATTTACTATTCAACTATTGCGCTCTTCTTTCTGTCATATGAAAAAAGAAAAGGGAAAAAAACAAATATCATACTTTAATGTAATGTGATCTAATATCACCATCCTTCTCTTTTTTTAAGGTTCTCTCTTTTAACTCTCCCTTTTTAAAAAATAATAAAAGCTTATAAATAAAAAAGAAGCAATATGTTGTTTTTTTTTAAAAAAAAAGGAGGGGGTGAATTGCTGCTGCAGTTTATTTATTTTTTAAATCTTTGCTGTCAAAATGTATACACATATATTAAAGGAAAAGAAAGGTTATTTAGAGAATTGTCTTGCCAATGTGCCCGACGACTGGAAAAAAGTAGCAAAAGTGTCTTGACCAGTGTATTGTAAAACAACGCATACAAAAGCTGCCGTTAAACTAATAATAATGGAAAGTCTAACGAATCCAACTATGAGCCGAAATACACCTCGAATAACCATAAGCATGATGGCGAATATAGCATACAATATTAACACTGCCAGAGCCACTGGGATGATGTCTGTTTGTACAGGTATTGAGTTTAAGATGGTATAATATGTTCGAACAATGGGTGGACTAAATTCATAAATATAGGTTGCTAATGCTGTAACGATATCGAATAATTGACTGGGTGTGGGTGCATGGATCTGCTGTCCTAGCTGTTCATAAAAGTAAATGTACCATTTTGAAAGAACATCTGCTGCTATAGCATCCATTATTGTTATTATTATTTATAACTAATATTGTGTTTGCTGTAATAATAGTTTTGTTTTATTAAAGATTATTATTATATCTTTTTTTAAGGCTAGGTTAATATTAAAAAAAAGTGAGGGGAAAAGAGGGGAGGAAAAGGGAAAAAAGAGAAAGAGAATTAGAAGAAAAAGAGGGAACAAGAAAAAAAAAAAAAGAATAAATAAATAAATAAAACTATGTTGGACGACATTCTCTGGGTTGGAAATATAAATACGTTTTTAGGTTTTGAACCTCCATTTCCTTTTATGATGTTTTAGTTGAACAGCAGGAAATACTTGTGACAAAATAGAGAACATGCTTCCTTTTCAGCTATTCATTATTATCAATAAAGGTCATCATATTTCCATGTCCATATATATATGACAACATAAAGTGAAGACGATATCAGGAAAGTATTTTATACTCCAATTAGATAAGTGTATGTATGACGGAGGAAGAACATGTTTAAAATCAAATGAGCGTACCGAATCTCGAAAATGCAAAATACTCTATAAAACTTTATTCTTATTCCAAATCATTTAGTATTTGGTTTTCTATATCTTATATCATAGTTTATACATTTAAAACAACAAAATCCTTAGTCTTTTTATTTTATATAACACTTGGTCAAATGGGATGTTTCAAAAAAGGTGTCAATATCTTTCTAGTTTAATACAGATTATTGTTGTAATGATAAAATACTCTTTTCTTTTTTGAATCGTCGTTTAGGGAATAAAAAATTAGCATTTACAATGTTTTCCTTTTACTTTCTGATGTCGGCTACACGAATAGCCACGGCATTTCTGTGGGCATCCAGGCCTTCAATCTCAGCGAGACGCATCACAGTGTCAGCTAAATTGTTCATACCCTCAGCAGTGCACTCTTGAGAGGTGATGTGTTTGAGGAAACCATTTGTGTTAACACCAGAATACATACGAGCATAACCATAAGTAGGCAACGTGTGGTTAGTACCAGAAGCATAGTCACCGAAACTCTCGGGAGAGTAAGGACCAACAAAGACACTACCAGCATTGTCAACCAAGGGAATGACCTTGGCGGCATTATCGAGATGTACGATAAGATGCTCAGGGGCATAAGCGTTAGAGAAAGCCATGGCCTCATCCACAGTCTTGACAGACAAGGAATAGGAGTGAGCAATACTCTTACGGATAATATCAACACGAGGCAATGCCAAAGCTTGCTTGTGAACCTCATCTTCAATGGAAGCCAAATGTTCAGGAGTTAAATCGACGGCCAAAAGGACGACCTGAGAATCGACACCATGCTCTGCTTGAGACAATAAATCAGCAGCGACATAGGCAGGGTTACTGCTCATATCGGCAATGACAAGGACTTCAGAGGGACCTGCAGGCATATCAATGGCAACAAGGCAAGAGGTATCATTTTGAGATACCATCTTGGCAGCAGTAACATACTGGTTACCAGGGCCAAAGATCTTGTCAACCTTGGGAACTGTCTCAGTACCATAAGCCATGGCAGCAACAGCTTGAGCACCACCAGCTTTAACAATGTGAGAAGCACCCACCTTATGAGCAACATAAACAACCTCAGGCACAATGGAACCATCAGCACGTGGAGGTGTAGCGATAACAATATCTTGACAACCAGCAACCTTGGCGGGCACACCCAACATCAATGTAGTAGAAGGTAAAACGGCAGTGCCACCGGGAACATACAAACCAACACGTTCAATAGGACGGCTGAAACGAGAGCAAACAACACCAGGCATGGTCTCCACAACCAATATTTCCTTATCCAGTTGAGCTTCGTGGAACTTGTAAACATTATCAAAGGCTTGGTCAATAGCAGCCTTTGTCTGAGGATCCAACTTCATCCATTCTTCAGGGAAAGGTGCTTTAATAGTAGGTGTATCCATCTCTACGCGATCGAACTGACGAGTGAAATCCATAACAGCAGCATCACCTCCCTGTCTAACTTTTTGCATGATGGGTGTTACACGTTTGATAATCTCAGAAGAATCGATAATAGGTCTAAGTAAAAGTTCTTGGTGCTTCTTTTGGTCGATTTCGGACAAGTTATACTTTAACATCTCAATTCTTCCTTCTTCGGATGGTGTGGGTTCGGCAACAGGAGGTTCAGCTGCCTTCTTTTCCTCCCATTTGGGTTTAGCGTTACCAGGACGACGAGTTACCTTTCTTGCCTTAATATCCAAATTCTTTTCAATGTCAGTCAAAGAAACACCAGCACTGACACACTTTGTAAGAGCGAAATAAATCAAATCAGCTGCTTCCCAAGCAACATCCTTCTTTTCGGTGGCATCACACAATTCTTCTGCCTCCTCCATAATCTTTGCTCTTAATAACTTTGAATCATTGAACAAACGTGCTGTGTAAGAACCAGCTGGCGCACTTTCCTTTCTACTCTTCAAAACAGATTCCAAAGCAGATAAGCCATTGTCAGGACCAAAACAGGTACGTGTATTTAAATGACAGAAACCTATGTCATTATTAGTCATCATATCCCGGAAATAAAAAATTCATTTTTTTATTTTTACCTGCACCGTGCTGTTGAACAACAAAACGTAAAGCATCACCATCACAATCATAATCAATTCTCTTCAAGGTTTGAGTAGCACCGGAGGTGAGACCCTTATGCCACAAACCGCGGTTTCTGCTCTGATAAACGCCTTCGCCAACACGGACAGATTCTGCAACACTTTCCTTGCTGGAATAAACCAAACCAAGTGCCTTATTTTGTTCATCAACGACAATTGTGGTGTACAAGCCATCCTCACGATCGGTCTTTGCAGTGGCCAAGAAAGCATCAGCTAAATTCAACTTATCACCAGTCTTCTCGGTTGTCAAGCGACTGCCTGGAACGACAACATGAACGTTTTGCTTTCCCAATGATGCGATGGTATCAAGTGAGACGTCACTCAACTCCACGACCACGATCTTTTCACCGCCACCAGGAAGCAAGGTGACGTTGGAAGCAAGTTCTGTAGCCTGGGCAGCGTCGGTCAAAATAAAGGCAGAGGCGGCAAGTGAAGCATCGGTGCTTCCAGAAACAGCAACGCGCTCAACAGAAACACCTTCTAAATCGGCCATGACTTGGGTATAGACATCAGCAGAGAAAATGACCTTGTAAATGCCGGCGTCCCAAAGCTGTGTAGCCTCCTCAACAGAAGCGGCGTAGGCCCAATAAAGGGTAGACTCAGTCTGTTTAACGAGCGCCTTGACTTGGTCTACGCTACCTTTGACAATAACAAAGTTAAAATAAGAGGCTGAGTTGGCAAGTGAGCCCTGTGAGGCGTCTGCCAAATCAATAAGAGGCACAAACATGTCTGTTTATTTTTAGAATAGAGGAGAAAAGATGTTGAAAAACAAAAAAAAAAACAAAAAAATGATAATCTTTACAAATATAGAAGTGTTCTGCTGTGACTCACTGTTATCTCGTACTTTAAGAGGTGTTTGAAAACAAAAGCCACTACATCGGTATTTCAAAAGAGATATAAGAGTTTTTTTGCCATCTTTCATTAAACGTCATCTCTGTAAAAAAATAGTGGGCTTTGTGCATCATAAGTTAGTTTAAAATACACTTTGATTTCTCTATTCATAATAGCCAATTCGATAAGATAACAATATAAAAAAGGCCGTCATCTATGATGATCGATATAATCTTATTTCGACAAAATAGCTCAATATAAGGGGATGTATTTTGCTATTCTATTAATTCTACAGAGGACGCACATATCTTCTTCCAAACCTCTGTACTAACAAAAAAAAATATGAAAAAAAAAAATAAGATGGGTAACCATAGTTTATATCAGCTTTTTTTTTACATGATCCAAACGAAGGAACGAAGATCGCTAAACTTAAAATGATATTTGCTGGCGATAATAAAGTGTGAACAAAACTTTGTTAAAAGAGTTTTTAAAGTTAGAAATGAAGGATAGAAAAACTCTTAATTTTTTAATTTTAAAGGAGTTTTTTCTTGTTCCTGTTATCTGATTTTATGAAAATAAAGAATTCATTTTACGAACATCCGGTCCTCTTGGTAAGGCTGTGGATTTCTTTACAAAAATAAACAGCGAGAATAGTAATATTTCTTTGTATAAAATGTTTTAAAAAAAATGAACAATGTTTTATATAAATGAGGAATATTAATAATAAAATGTGTGTGTGTATATAAACAGTAATAAAAAAAAGTAAAATATTATGGTAAATGTGATGATGGAATTAACACAATGGAACATTCACAGCCAAACCACCCTGGCTTGTTTCCTTATATTTAGTCATCATATCTAGACCTGTCTGACGCATAGTTTCAATTACTTGATCTAAGGACACTCTGTTATCTCCATCACCATTTAATGCTAGTTGGGCTGCTGCAATAGCTTTGACGGCTGCTAGTGCGTTACGTTCAATGCAAGGAACCTGTACAAGTCCAGCGATTGGATCACAAGTCAAACCCAAGTTGTGTTCCATACCAATTTCAGCAGCATTCTCTACTTGCTCGATAGTACCACCCATGACAGCTGTGAAACCTGCAGCGGCCATGGAGCATGCCACGCCAACTTCACCTTGACATCCAACTTCAGCCGCTGAAATACTTGCACCACGCTTGAACAGCATACCGACAGCTGCTGTGGTGAGTAAAAATTCCATGACATCATTTTCCGGGTTTTCAGATATAAACTCCAAGTAGTATTTCAAAACGGAAGGAATGGTACCTGCGGCACCATTAGTAGGTGCTGTCACAACGCGCCCACCACACGAATTTTCTTCATTGACAGCAATGGCGTAAACAGATAAGTAATCTAATGCAGGCAAGAAAAATCTCTTTCTTGGACGCTTTGGTAGCACCGAAAGTGAGAGAGGTGTGTTATCAATACATCCACTTCGATCTTCTATTGATTGTTCCTTGACATGTTCAGAATCTAATGCGATATGAGAGTCCGTATATGTTTTTTGAGATACAACAGGTCCATAGAGTCCTTTTAATAGCTTTTTGTAAAGGCCAGGTGCTCTTCGGCGTACATTTAATCCACCAGGAAGGAGTTCTATAATTATCGAAATAGAACGAGTTAGTGTTCGTTTCATGAACAGTTATCGTAAAAAAGAAATAAAATACCTTTTTCACTTGCCATCACACCATTTTTGATACTCTGATCCATTGTATTCCAAAGTCGTAACAATTTTGATCTGATTTCTTCTGGGGTTGACCACTTCAATTCATTCTCAAATACGACCTGAGCAATCGTCATATTTTCACGCTTACAAACTTGAAGAAGCTCTTCAGCATTTCTAAATGGAAGGCTCACAACAGCAATGTCTTGCTGGCTTCTTTCTGCTATTTTTGTTTTGTCGCCGTCTCTCTTATAATATACATTTTCACCGTGATCTAATTGTGTAGCTTCATTTACGACAAATCCTCCTCCAATACTGAAATACTCGTTTGTAGCAACCATATTTGCATCTGTATCATAAGCACAAAAGCGAAGACCATTTGGATGTTGAGGTAGTGTTTTAAAGTAATTGAAAATCAAATGACGCTCAGGGTTAAAATGAATACGGTGTGTGCCATTAAGATGAATACAATGATTGACGTGGATATCTTCTACTCTTGACTTAATAGTAGATGTTTCAACTGTATCAGGAGATTCGCCCTCAATTCCCATTAAAATAGCTTCTGGTGTACCGTGACCTTTTCCTGTCAGTGCAAGTGAACCAAACATATCTGTCTCACAAAAAAAAATGTTAAAAATTTCCAAATTTGGATAATCAATCGTTACATTACCGACTCTTAGCGTATGCACACGTTCTAGGAGATTATGTTTTTCCAGATCACCAATAAATATCTTGGCTGCTCTCATGGGTCCTACTGTATGCGACGATGAAGGTCCAACACCAATTGAGAACAAATCAAAAGTAGATACCACTGCATGGTGATCAGCATTAGGGTCTATTCCTGGCTCTTGTACGTTTGGTAAAATGGCAGCAGTTGAATATGATCTGATTGCATTAAACCCAGTTCTGCGCAAATGACGGGTAGCGAGTTTAAGCGACATAAAAGTACTCATTATTGTTATTATAATTTGTGACAATTGATTATTATCTGAAAAAAAAAATAATAAACGTGGGGATACTTCCAGGTATTTATATCAATATTTATTTTGGTTTTATAAATCTCCAAATACGTAAAGTAAAAATCATTCACACGCTTTAAAAATATTTATTATTTATATCTATCTTTGATACTTTGATATCTATCTCAATTTTGTGTATAAAAACACAAAAGTATTTTTTTTATATCCTCTAATACATCACGATAATAAAATTAGTCAATCCCATAACTAAATTCTATGTTTTGGTTGCGACATCAAAATCAAGATTACCAAAAGGACTGGTCTAATTGTTGAAGCATATAAAAATTAATTCACTTTTCTCTATTATTATTATTGTTGTTCTATTTCTCACTTACAGCACAGGACATGGTTGACTTTTGATCCGTAAAAGCTAACGTGATTGGATAGCGAAACAACATAACAGTGGGCATAATATCAAACAAGAGAGTGATCTCCTTATTTTTTGATTCCATCCCACAACTGGAAAACAACTGCCTTAGTGATTTTGAATCTTCAGAAATTGATGGATTTATTTCACTGTGAAAAGGAAATGTAAGATTGGTAACACAATGAGCACCTAAAACTAGGCTATGCACTTCTCCTGTTCCAAGAGTTTTATTGGTGGAAGGATGATAAACCTAATTGTAACCATCCATTAGAGGTTTTAGTTAATAAATTACAATTGTTTTCGTATACTTTTTGATATAAAAAAAGAGAGAAATATAAAACATACCACTGTTTTTATCCTTTCAAAGGATATTGGGAAATAGTTTTCATTATAGACACTATAAGAAAGATCAATGTTTAGATTATAATTAGGCTGTGAGTCGTTTCGATGAATATAAGCGCCACTCTTAGATAATGGCGTGGATCCTGTAAACATAATTGATGGCATTTTAAAGGTGGTGATAATTAAACTTATTGCTGTAATAGCAAGAATAATACAGAGGAATAAAAGACAACATAGTGTTCTTATCCACATTGGTAGGCACGGGAAACATATGCAGCAAAGTAGACGATATATTGATGCTTTTTTTCGATCCTTGAGCTTATATTCTTTTTTACTCTCAAGATCTAATTCTCATTTTGTTTAGTTAAAATAATTATATATTGGTGTCTCCTTCACCTTTACAGGAATCGAGAGTGGATGAATTGGGTATAAAATTGGAGTCGTTGCCATATCGATGATTGTTTTGAATAAAATTGTGTTGTTTCATAGTTAGATAAGAAGATAAAGAGAAAAATCAAGAGCTGATTCAAATATTCTATTCTATGTTTATATACAAAGTTGTTTACATTCACAAGAAATAATTTAACTGACTTGCATGATGAATTATCCAAACATAAATAAAGATACTTTTATTTCGCGTAGTAATAAGTAAAAATAAATGCTCCAAAGGTGTTCTCGTCGTCAATTTCACATTGGGTTAATAAAATTTTCAAATATAAAAACTTTTTCATAAAACAAAAACACCTATAATATTACTTGAGATTTCACCATGACCGAAAAATACATTGATTCAATTTTCTCTTGATAGCTTAATCTTCAATGGTATTAAACTAAATCTCTAACAATAATTATTGGATAGTTCATATCCAAGGTAGCTTGAATTTCAATATCAACTTCGTATTTTTTCGAGTAAAAATGTAGTAGAGTTTATACAATAAAAAGACTAGTGTGGTATAAATTAAGAGATTATTTTACTTTTAAAGTTTTCTATGTTGAATTTTTGTTAAGAATATATTATTATTTATTCTCATGAGCATTTACTCACGCTATTGTGTAGTATTAGCGTATGATAGTACAAAGAAATGTTATTTACTCAGAATGGAGTATTTATCTATACTACCAAAATCAAGAATTACAGATGTACGAATAGCAGACAAGTTTATCATAGAAAAAAAAGCCACTACACGTATTACCAACTGAATTTTCGTAGCAGGTACCTTGAAGCTCACCATTACCTTTATTCACATAAAATTCCCAAACACCACTGGGGCGTCTGTAGAAATCCAATTGGCCCATACCACAGAGTCCCTTATCAATCCTGAAATAGTCACGTCCTTTAATATCAGCAATACCTCGACCATTGATATCAGCAACACGGCCGGCACGATCACCTTTATATATGGATTAAATATATAGATACTTGTCAAAATAAAATGATGGAATAAAATCGTGCTCTTACCATTTTTCCAACACTTGCAATTGTAATAGTTTGATGGACAAGCTTCCATACCAGTTCCTCCCCCAGGAGCAATTCCTTGTAAGACATGGAAGTCGCTGTAAGCCGTAGTTATCAAGGAAAATAAAACAAATAGACAAATGCTGGTTTTCATTGAAGTCTTTGAACTATTAAATTGCCTGTATCCTTTCTTTTACATACAGGTATTTATATGTTTCTAGCAAGGAATGATATCCTAATTTGTACAATCCGGAGATACCTTAAGCCAAGCGAGCGCATCTTTTTTTAACATATAACGCGGAACAATGATTTAAAGAACTAGAAAATTCACAAACTTAAAGTTATTTGAATTTACAAACCAAAGCATAATACCATCAAATTTAATTGAAAGTAATTCAATACGCTCCCATTAATTACTAAATTACTTACTGTAGTTGAACTTATTTTAACCACTTTAATAATTGTTTGTTGTTTGATGTAATGTATGTTAAATCCACCAAATAAAGAAATTATATTCATTCTTTGATGCATATTGACTTGTCGCCCTCAATTACTACACCCCTTTACAAAGAGTATAAAATTGAAACTACTACTTTCGAACTACCCAAAGTAAAATATATATTGATCACGTTAGCGCGTATATAGTCATTTAAATCAAAAGTAAATTGCGTCATTTAAGATCATATATAGTATCATATGATGCCCAATGTTTATTATACATACATTGACCTGGGACTTGGTCTAATTTTGTTATTTGGGGGCATCACGTATATTTTTAAACCGAATCTAATTTACCGAACACGGATGTAAATGTCTAATCGGTTATACATTCTATAAAAATAGTAGGAATAAAGGGGGAAACTGACTGTGCAATTTTTAATAGGGGGGTATTAGTTCATTGGTAATGCATTTACAACTTTAAGTAGTTTTTGTTTTGTTTTAACTCATCTGAAGAAATACAGGTGATTACTTTTTATTCATAGAATGGATTTTCAAATATTCATCATCACAATTAGACCTACTAAATTACTTGCAAATCCATACCCCATACCATAAATAATGGCGGAAAATATGTACTTATTTATAATGAAGAAATGATTATCATCGTATAAAACAAATAAAAATAGTACCAACAGACATTTGTCACCCTTACTAAGAAATAAAAGCTTGGTAAAAGATGGGATCGAAATTTTAAACAAACTGAAGCCAAAAAAACAGATCAGAAGAATGGAAGAGGATATCACATGACACCTCTGTGGAGGAGCTGCTATTTATTTTAACCTTCAATTCATTCAATAAGTAATATTCAAAATATAAAAGGAAATTAAATGTAAGGTTTATAATATATACATTTAGCATATTCTCTCAATGATTGGTTTAAACCACCTAAATTTTCAAATATAATTCAGTAATTGCATTGCACATTGCGAAATGTGCACATCGTTTTACAAATACTTCTATCCGAAAGGTGTTGTACTATTAATATAAATGCATTCTCTCGCCTTTAATGCAATTAAAATTATCAGCCACATAAACAAATATCTCAACTGATTGAAATTAAGTATACGTATTTGAGTCTAAACTTTACAACATGTTATACATACATGTAACCAGATTTTTTTTTCTTCTGAAATATCATAAATATATTGTTTAACAAATGATCAATAATAATAAAGCCACAGTTTACCGAACAACACTGTCAAAAAAGTATCCATTTTATTTTGTACTATACCAAATATAACACTCGTATTATATCAGCCGTCGTATTTATGACAGGAACTAGATATAAACATCTAGTAATAGCGAAAGCAGAAAAAAAATTAAATATAGTAAATCTATTAGCTATAAGAATAAAGCAACATCATTTGATATGTAATATCAGAACGTACAACGAACAGAATGGTATAGAGTTTAAAATCAGGACGTTCTAGAGTTTAATAACCTGTTTAATATGATGTTGTTCAACGATCTCGGCTTGATGAGTAAGAATTTCATTATATAGTCTTACCATTACAATCAAACACAGACCAAGTTGATAATATTAATGGATTTCAGTAGTTCTTTATTTTTTCTCATCTTAACCTTTTGCTTAACATTGTCTATTGGTAGAAATAGCTTCTCCGGGATCGAGAAATTTATTCGAGAAAAAAATAAAAAGCTACTGGAACCCACTATTATTCATATAAAGCCGTTCTACTGGTTATAAAAGTAATTATTATTCCATAATATGAATTTTGATCGAAAAGGTAAAGTATCTATTAGCATAAACAATAAATACTTCTACATTTATTTCCCAGAAAGTTTGTCTAAATCAATAAATTGTATATCTAACTAAAGACTACATGCTTCATTCTATCACATGTCAAGTCTCATTATACTGTATGATAGAACTTGCTAAAAAGAAAACAATTCATTCAATTGGATTATATTGACACCATGACGATAAATCTTTCTATTTAACATGATTAGGCCCATTACGACATCTTCTTACAAGCACAAATGTAACATAATCCACGATGTATATATAGAACCAGGTTTAATTTTATAATCCTATAAAAATTGCTTTTATTGTATGCTAATTTCTGGCCAATATCAAACCATATACATTCGTTAAACTCATAATAATAATTTTATAGTCTTTTTTTAAGGGTATGTAAGAGCTAAATGTTGGATGATTGCTTGCAAGATATATTAGTGCACCAAATATCCCACCGATATAACAACAAAAGTCGGTAAATAATAACTGAGAAGAAGAAAAAAATAAAAAAGCAGGAACACGTGCCAGAAGATAATATTGCTGGAGGTTTTGAATTAAAAATGTTGTTATTAACTTCTCAAGATTTCAATTTCTATATGAAATCGAATGTTTCATTCTTAACCGATTTAAAAACAAAAAGTGGTTAAAAATAGTTTTTAAATTACTTTTATCGTAAACCGTGAGTGATAGAAACCTGTAGGACTAGTCGGGCTGATTTCATGCCATAAAAAACTTGGCTTCGATCATTTTAAATAAAACTTTTACATCGAGAAAAAAAGAGTTTATTTGACATTTGTTGGTACACGTTAAAAAGATATTTGATGTTATGTCATATGATACATTAATATGA
>VCJH01002583.1:27456-46545 GCA_024140565.1 Backusella australiensis | reverse complement strand
GTCTTTTTTTTTTTTTTTCATTGACTATAATTTCTTATTTGAATATTTCTCTCTTTAGATGCTGGTGCACCGTATATAAACAATGAAATAACCACAAGGTATGATACCACTACACTTGAAATGTCCTTTGTACAACGCTTCTGGGATAAATTTCTAGTACTTCCTACATTATTTTATGAGGCAGCCAGTGAAGTCCATAAGCATGTAAACGAACTAAAAGAAGCGGGTGTATCAGATATCATAGGCGGATTACATCCAAAAGTACAACACAATTCTCTCAAGATTGTGAATAGTATGTATGAGATAGAAGCAGCTCGGCCCATGGGACCGCTAGTAGAGATGGTTGGACCCATCATTCCGCGAAAATATGTTTCTCTCACTTCTGATTTAAAAAGTTTTCTGGATAATTACAAACGTATAATTTATATTGCTTTTGGTCTGCATGCTATACCAAGTCAAAAAGATCTTACACTAATGCTGACGTCTGTATTGGAGAATGTTGAAAATAAGGTATATGACGGGTTTTTATGGGGCATCCGCAGAAATTCGACCGAGTTTCCAGAAACTATTATAACAAAATCCGGAAACCTTTATTATACAAAGAACTTATTTAATCAAAAATATAACAATATGAGATTTATTCGATGGGTTCCTCAGACCGCGGCCATGATGCATTCGTCTGTTACTGTATTTTTGACTCATGGTGATGCCGGCTCCTTTTATGAAGGGCTTTATTCCGGAAAAAGGCTCCTCGTCTTCCCTTTCTTTGCAGACCAACCTGGAAATGCATTTACAGTTCATCGAAATAACCTTGGTGGATTCCTACGCTTTGACGATACTCAGGAGGAAGCGACAAAGCTAATGGAACATGTTGGGATGGACATTACTGGAGAGATACAAAAGGATGTCAGCCGATTTAAAGCATTGGTTCAGATCCATTCAAGACACGGGTTACTCCGAGCTGCCGATTTAGTTGAAGAGGTGCTCTATACTCATAAAGATACTTTGCTTCCTCACCGATATGAAGTATCTCGCGAGATGTCATTTATTAAGGCAAACAACATTGACCTTTATATGACAGCATTCGTTATTTTATTCTTTGTAATTATTATTAGTTCATATTTGACTAGATTCATATGTAAAAAGTATTTTTTCTACCCACCATTATCAAACCCAATAAAGAAAGTTGGGTAATTTTATGTTATATTAAAACTTACTTCAAAATAAGCTGTATTACATAAAAAACCATTGTAATACAAATGTCACACCATAGACATATACTCGAACCATTTAAATCTATTCTTTTTTTATCATTTAATTACTTTTTTTTATATTAAACTTTTTTTCCCTCGTTCCACCTCTTTCTCTTTCTCTCTCTTTCTTCCTTAGTATTATATGTTTTCCTTTAGAAAAAAAAACAAAAATACTAATACAATAACAAAGACTCCTGAGACTACAGCCACAGACGCTCTTTTTGCTAGTTTAAAAAGTGAGTTTATTAACCATTTAAATTGTTAAAAGAAAGGTTGAAAAAGAGATACAGATAACTCTTGATATTGCTATAATAATGAAAGAATTAACCAAAGAAGTGAATAGGAGATGGCATTTATTTGGACGAAGATGTCACGATAAAGCTGATTGAAAACGATCCTCGCGTATTTTGTAAAATTGGAGATGCTTATTACGAAAAAAAGACAAATCTGAACTACGCAAAATCGTTCGACTGGTATCAAAAAGCAGCACTTGAAGGACATTCAAGGGGGCAGCTTTTGTTGGGCAAGATGTATTTTTATGGACATGGGGTAAACCAAGATGATGCAAAGGCAACAGAATGGTATCAGAAGGCAGCCAATCAAGGGTATCGAGATGCACAATATGAGCTAGGGCACATGTATTATTTGGATCGAGGACTGACACGAGATTACCAAAAAGCTCTAAAGTGGTTTTCAAAGGCATCAGATCAAGGTCAGGTTGAGGCACAGTATAAAATTGGAGTCATGTATTATTTCGGCTATGGAGTCACAAAGGACTACTACAAATCACTTGAATGGCATACAAAGGCAGTTCAAAAAGGTCATCAAGGCGCCAAAAAACAAGTCAATTTATTAAACAAATTGGGTATCTATCTTGAATCTAGTAGTGTATCAGGTATAGAGCAGCATCAAGATATCGATGGTAAGCAACACGTACACACATTTGGAATGGAGTGACTTATAATTACTTTTCAATCTGAATCGACAATAATAGTTCCGTACTTTTCATTAAACGTCAACAATAATGAAGAATCGACAGTCGATCACCAAAGCACAGGTCCTGGGTTGGATAATTGGCTAACAGACCAAATAGACCAAATAGAGAATACACCTATGGAACATATCGAAGCAAATGAAAATACCAAAAGCGAATTGGATGAAATCAAATTACAATATAAGCAATTAGAACAAAAAATGCAAGAAGAGTTAAGGAAAAAAGACGAGCAGCTTGAAGAAATTAGACAACAATTACAAACTTTGCAAATTCAAAATTCAAAAATGAACACAACTGAAAAAGAACAATCTCAAGAATCTCATGAAGAATCAACGAAACAAGATGAGGACTCAAACGAAATAAAGGGTTCTTAAATGTCTTTATTTGGAAGTTGAGAAGCTTTGTTAATATTATTATGTGTTTGTGTGTGTTTGTGTGTGTTTGTGTCTGTGTGTACACATGTTTGAATATGTGCCTTATTTAACGATTTGTGTAATTAAAAAGAGGCTGAGATACTTCCATTAATTTGGTAATATCTTCTTTTTATAATGATTCGACAGATATATTTTTTAGATATAAAATCTAATACTTGCATTGAAATTAATGACAATGGCATGTTCTGGCCATTATTCCGCTATTTGTAACCAAGTAGTGAGGATAGTCATAGTAGTATTGTGCGAAACTTGTACTTTATATAAAAAATAACCATTCCTTATTGCTAACTACTTTTGTTCTTTTGTAAATAATGATGGTAGTAAACTTAATTAAATCAATGATGGGTTTAATTCAGATCAAATGTGATACACGGGTTGGAGAAACACTGACCAAATCTTGATTTGTTTAACCTTCTTTTTGGTAATAAACCATAACCGTTTTTTTCCTTCTTCGCCTTGTTCACCACGAAATTTAGTAAATTTTAGTATTACAATTTTTTTTTTACTATTCTCTATGATTGTTATTAGGTTTTTAACAACATTAACAATCCAATTGTTGTAAATACTAAATACTCGAGCATAATATCATTATTTAGGCGGAACCTTAACACGTTTAAGTCCTCCTATTGTGGAGCCCAAATTAACAAATACAAGCTTACACACACGAAGATTTGAGAGTATTTCCTTTTTGGGTCTTTTATATTTTTCAAAGTGTTGTTATCAGACCCACCCACTTTACACTGGAAAAAGAAGGACCGGGGAAGGGCTACAGACCCTTCTTGGTGGTGCAAAAAATAGCTTAAAATAGAATTACATCTGTATTTAATATTGAGCTACAGTCAAAAAATAGGTTTTCACTTAAAATAATAAAACAATCCCTATAATATATGGAAGATGAAGATGGAGAGAGAGTAAGTGAGGAAGGAAAGGTTCCTTATACAACTAGTTCGAAAAGGACACAAGTGCAAACCTTGACACCTAAAGTCAGATGATACAGAGAGGATATTGCTAAAAGAAACAACATCTGAAAACAGAGGAAGTGTACCAAGTGAAATCGACACAAGAACAATAGAATAATACTTACTAGGAACAACTGGAAGACATGAAAAAAGGTGAAGGTGTTTGCAAGACAAGAAAGACTGGAATAACAAAATGCTAGTTTGGCGTTATCACTATCACGTAATAAAAAAAATACATTATCACACATTTGAATATAAAATATGTTGTTTGTCTAAAAAATGAATGAAGTAAAATACAACAAAGAAAGTAGAATTTCATAAGATAAGTACTCGCTAAAAAACCAATGAAAATGAGAGAAAGAAGACATCTTTTATAGCTTTACAACAACTTGCGTTATTTGGTTTTTTCAACACAAAAGCGTTGGCTCATTGCATTCAAGTATTAAATTACATAATAAGCTTTACAAAAACAAAGTAAAAGTGATAAATTATATATATACTTCAGCATTCCGTTCCTGATGAAGCCTCTCTTACTGATTGCAGAAAGCAAAATATCTCTGTTTATGTTAAAAACTTTTCCGATTGTAAAACTAACACATTTAGTAGTGTGAAATGTACTTGAAAAGCGACAGGTTTTTATTAGTGATACGCTGTATCTGTCATAATCAAAAAGTTGATCAGAATTCAATTTATATGATAATTGGTTATATATAATGTAGTTGATTTTGCTTATTAAAGATACCTATGGTAGAATCCAAAGGAAATGTTTGATCAAAATAATAAAACCGAAAGCTGAGCTATCAAGTTTTTAGCATATATGCAATGTTTATAACGTTTATATTCATATATAGCATTACTAATTAAAAATTGACACTTTGACAGTAAGTCATTTATTTAATACATAATAACAATATGAAGAAAAAACACTTGATGAACATGAACCTTGGCACAAGAGAAAAGAACAGAGGAGTTTAAATTGTGTTCAGGATTGATTGGCTTATTTTTTTTCGGAAAAATAATGATCCTATCCAAAAAGAAACTTACAAATGAAACTTTCTTTTTTCTTCCTTTTCTCACTCTTCTCACTACATATTTTTAGAAACCAAATGAATAACCATAGATATCAACAGGTAAATATAATCCATTTTCGTTTATTATTCCTTCAACTAACTCATATAATAAGATCCCAGTTACGGGTGACGAAATAGAAGGACATAGACAGCAACAAGCTATTACTACTGCATCAGAACCACATCAAAGAAGTGATTTAGAGGAAACTTTTGACATTCGAGATGAAGAGGACGACAACTATGAAAGTCATCAGCTACTTCCACCCAGCCCGCCCGTCCTAAATTCTTCCTCTTCTTCTAGCTCTCTTCAGCAACACCAAGGACATTCCACCACTACAAATGACGGTGTATTTTCAAACATGTCAGCAAAGCCTGACTCTGAGAGTAATAAAACAGAAGAAGTACCACCTGTAAGTGATTTAATTTATTTTTAATTGATGCCAAGAAACTCTAATATTTTCATAAAAGGCATACGAAGAGGCAGCAGCGGATGCAACTCCGCCCTATTGGCAAACAACAATTATTGCACCTGCAGGATTAGGCGATATGGTTCTGGTAGAAGGTTTGCCTGTGGGAAATATATTCAGTTTCTTGTGGAATTTATTAGGTATGGGAAATAGTCTGATGTTTTATTATCAATGCCATTACTTTTATTATCATATTTATTGATATCCAATCCATTATAGTCTCATCTAGTTTCCAATTGGTTGGTTTTATGCTAACATACTTACTACACACATCTCACGCAGCAAAAGTAAGTTGGATCCTACAATGCATAGAAATATTAACAATGACTAACAATATATACAATAACAGGACGGTGCAAAGGCCGGTTTAGGAGTAACATTAATTCAATATGGCTTTTATATCCGTAGCAGTAAGTAGTACGAGAATAGATCATACAACTTGGTTGATTACTTATTGTCTGAAAATGATATTAGGAGGTACTCTTGACAATGGATATGGTTATGATGAAGAGGAGGCCACAATACCAGAAGAAGATGCTGAGCAAGCTGATATTATCGCATATTTGATGATGTTTATTGGCTGGTTTATTATACTTCGCGCAGTTGCTGACTATAATCGAGCTCGTAAAATGGAGAAAATCATCTGCTCAGAACCCAGTGCAGAAACCATTGTTTAAAGGAAATCACCTTATATATAATCTTTGTAATATATAATACTCTATATACTTTTTATTGATGAACTTTATAGATTCACAATTACATTTGTGCTTTAATACATATAGTAATAAAACCCTCTTAATTTATCACCAAAAAAAGAAAATAATAATATATTTGTTATCATCATCGTTGCTTTTATTATTAAATAAATCTAGTATACACTTGTCGAATAATGTTGGTATGAATCGACTTTTTTTTTTTTGTTTTAATTACAATTGATCGCCCTTTTCATTGCTATCCTTTTCAGTTCATCGTTTATTTTCCTGCATTCTTTCTAGCCTCCTTCTCAAGGTTGTCCTTAAATGCTTTGTAGAACTCAGAACTGTGCTTGGTACCTATGAAGAATGAAAAATGTCAGAATCAAGTTCTTCTCTGCTTCACATATAGACAGATATTATGTATATTCTCATATATGTATGTATGTACATATAAACACCCCGTCCCTCCATTTGATCTCTATGGACTTTAACATACCTTTGTCAGTGATATTAGATACATGATGATGAGTCTTTGCTGCCATACGGTTAAACAAAGGGCTTGCTAATAAGCGTTCAGTGATGAAGCTTGAGAACCAGAAATTGACAATCTTTTGGAACATGGTAGCGAAGCAAAAACAAATAGAATAGAAGAGTGTGTGAGAGAAAAAAAAGGAAAAAAAGAACTTTTCCAGGGCCTTTTTAAAAGAGTGAGGGTGAACCATAGACAAAAGTCACAAAACCACTCCGATAAACCAATCAGGAGTTGGATCACAAAGAACTTGCTGGCAAAACTTAAATATTTTTTTAATGCGAATGCTTTACTAATGCTGCTGTCGAGACTACTAGTAATATACATTACCATGGAGCACATTTAACCAACTATGTTTTTATTAAAAACCGAGTATACGGACAATGGTAACCAACAGTTTAGCCAAGCCGAAACATTTTTCTCGCATTTTTTAAGCTTTTCAAGGCACCAAAAAAAGCTTTACCTGTTTTCTGGATATTCTACCAATCATCAAAACGATGTGTCATAATTGAGTTTAAAAAAACATCAAAACACTCCACACAATAGACTCGTGTGTAATTATGAGTACGTTTTATAATCTCACTCTGCTTTTAAATATCCTTCAACTTTTTTTTACCTTCATCTCTCTCTCTATCTCTCTCTATCTCTCTCTCTCTCTCTCTCTCTCTCTCTCTACATATATATATAAATAACTTCATCTTTGATACGATCCGCAGCAACAATGAGTCAATACAGCAACATAGAGGTAATCCAACTTTTCAGCCCTGAAGATATCGAACTTGCCTATCATGTCAGACGAGTTGTGTATGTACATGAATACAGTTATGCAGAAAATGTGGTAACAGACCAAGATGATGAAACAGCAGAACATTTTGCAGCTGTTGCCGATCTCACTACTACAAATCAAGTTATGAAAAGAGTACCTGTCGGTACTATCCGTCTCTTCCGTTTACCAGAGAATGTAGCAAGATTAGGTCGTGTTGCCGTTATTTCGGATGCACGTGGGTTAAAGATCGGCAAGTTGCTAGTTGAGTCGTTTATTGAACATGCTAAATCCAAAGGTTATGACTCCATTGTCTTACATGCAGTCTCTGAAAAACGTTTCTTTTATGAAAAATTGGGATTTAGTTTGGAAGAAGGTGATGATATGGAATTTGAGGAAGATGGAACTCCTCATTTGAGACTCTGGATGCGTCAACTTCAAACTAACGCTGCTTAGATACCAAAGCAATAAATGATATAATATAAATAAATTTGCTTTTTGTAAGTCTCTTGACTATGGTTTCAAGGTTTATAAATATTTAATTTCAACAATTCATTGTTTTGTCAATGTTAAATCTTGGTTTAAATATGTATATGATGACTCTAAATGTGTATCAACTGATGCCAAAAAAACTTCGAATCTAACAGCAATAGTTATAATGGTGAAGTTCATACATAATAAAAAACGCTTACACATTTTCATCCAACTCTTGTTCAAATATCTTTGTGTGAATGTATTTTCTTCTAAACTCATCAATTTCGTCCTTTTAAAAACAAACATATAAACAAAACAATGCTGAACCATAAAGAATTTAATTTGTATTACCTTGTATCTAGTAGGATCAATGGGATATTTGGTTTCAACTAATTCAACCCTTTTGTTATAACACTGAAATACGGGCTGGTCCAGTAATAGTCCTAAAGCAGGAGCTTTGGGAATATTGATCTTTGGTTCATCAAACGATGTATCAATGATTGAATTAGGTGTATTAGTTCTAACAGACAGCATAGCCATAGCTTATATACATAAATATGTGTGTGTGTGTGTGTTGAATGAATATTAGAAATCATCATTATAGATGTTAATAACAGTATTCTTACATATCATTTTGCGAATTTGATGGAGCATAAATGACTGTCCATGTAACCTCACGCTGATCCACTCCATCCCTTCAATAATCATAGGTTCTTGTATCTACAATATATTACTACTACTGTTGCTTTTAAGCTGGCCTGCCTCTCTTACATCAATGTCAATAATATATCTCCTTGTTGCATTATCTTGTAATCCTCGTCTTACAGTGTAATTATGAAAATCATGAGTTCCCTTAAACTTTAACATTGCATCCTTAAACATATCAAATTTATCCTTTGATACCCGATAATCCAAAAGTTCCTGTTGACTTTTGGGTGTGACATAAAAAACGGCTGCACTGTCATCTGTCAATATCTTGATATCTTTGTTCGAGGTTGGCTCCCTTTTAATTACTCTTTCTAATGGAGGCTGTAGTGTATAAGTTGGTAATAAATACTCATAAATACGAGAATCACAAGCTGTCTTTGCGTGAAAACTTCTTTGTGTTTCAACAAGGCCTTTGAGAGAGAAAGTGAATAACATAAAAAGGAGCGAAAATGAGATCCTTACCCCATACTCTAATCTGATCTGGTAATATATCGTTTATTTTGGAGACAATATTCTCATCTTGAATAATCATTTTTAATGATATGACATTACAAGCGGCATGAACACCTTTATCAGTACGCGCAGCTCTCATCAATTGTACTTTTTTGGGGTCGGCAGAATTGTCGGTTGATATTGCACCTGCTTTACAAAATGCGTCAAATAACACACCCTCTATTGTATGTGCATCTGGATTGCTATATCTTTTGTTAATGAAAAAGAAGAGTGAATGAAATAGGAACCTACAGCTGCATGCCTTGATATCCTGACCCATTAAAACCTATCATGACTGCCACTTTTTTCTTTGGTAACCGTGCCTCTTTCGCATTAGTGTTTTCTTTTTGAATTGTGTCATTCGCTTTCCATGAAGAAACTCTTGTAAAATAATCTTTACGTTCTTTTGAAGTCTTTATTCTTGTGTTGTTGCTGTTGTTTTTACAAGTAGAGAATAAGCGCTTACAACTAAAAATAGTGCAAGTTCTAAGCATATTACACAATAAACAGAAGAGCGTAAAAATTTTAACAGGGTGCAATCCCCATTTTTAGATTTTGGAGTAACTCTTCTACAAATTAAAATCGAGTAATTGTGACGCATTTTTTCTCTTTCTCTGTATTGTTTATTTTACTTTCTTTTTAATAAATAGGAAGTATAATGAATAATGAAAGAGAAACAAATCATCTTGTATTGTTCCAGGTCACCATGATTTTCAGCACAAAAACCAGCTGCACCCCTCCACTAAAAGAAAAGTAAGCAACTTATTTGATATTCAATGACTTTGTCCAATGAGTGAAGCTAACTTGATATAAGAGATCATCTTTGTGACTGGATTACTCTGATTTGCTATCCATTTCAATCTCCTCCCTATATAACGAATTGACCATCTATAAAACCCATACTTTCTCCACATCTTTCTTCCTTTTTTTTCTGTTATTTTTTTTTTTTCATATAAATATATACATAATGCAAATACCTCTTAAAACAAATCCAGATAATTTCCCCTGGGTTGTACAAAAGTATGGAGGAACTAGCGTAGGCAAGTTCCTGGATGAAATTGCAAACACCATTGTACCGTAAGTTGTATACACATACTGTAGTGGTCCATTTCAGTATTATTTCCATTGGATATTAACATTAATTATAGCTCCTACCTCAAAACAAATCGAGTGGTTGTAGTATGTTCTGCAAGAAGTGGTGAAACAAAAGATAAAGGAACTACCAACAGGTAAAACAGAGAAAAAAAGAACAGTATTTGTGTCGGGGATAATGCGAGTATTAAAAAATGGTAAAATAGACTATTACGGGCAGCAGAGGAGGCATTGACTGAAGGATCTGAAAAGCATTTAGAAATAGTTGAAGAAATTACTCAAGACCATTTAAAAGCTGCTAGAGCATTGATTGCGAATAAGGACATATTGGCTAGGCTAGAATCTCAGCTTAAAAACGAGTGCCTGAAATTAAGATCATTTTTGGAAGCAGCAGAGGTAAATTTTAAAGTCACACAGAAAAAGCAAGAGAGGAAGAGAGATTTAATACCATCACCATGTGATCGTCAAAAAGATTATAGATGAGATATCCCCGAGATCAAAAGATATTATTGTTGGTATGGGAGAAACACTTTCTTGTGCTATTGTTACAGCCGTGTTACAAGATAGAGTAAGTAGATAATCAGACTTTTAGATAATTTAATAAATTAATGCAAAAATGTCATTTAGGGAATTGACAGTCAGTTGGTGGTTCTTAATAACATCATCGATAAAGAGTTCACTGTATTAGATCAAAGTTTTTATGATTATATTGCTGAACGTCTCGCTGAAACTATCAAAAGCTGTGAAAACCGTGTTCCTGTTTTAACAGGTATGTATCATCGTCCCGAGACTTTATATATGTATGAGAAAAAAAAAAAGGAATATGATAGATGGGATGGGTTTATTATTTAAATATAAAAACACAACTACAAAGTATACTTATGAAAAAACAAATATATAATAATTTATAGGTTTCTTTGGTAATGTTCCTGGAAGTTTATTAAGCAGTATTGGTCGTGGATATACCGATCTTTGTGCAGCCTTAGCAGCAGTAGGACTAAAGTCACAAGAGCTTCAGATTTGGAAAGAAGTAGATGGTATTTTTACAGCCGACCCACGTAAAGTAAAGACAGCCCGTCTTTTACCAATCATCACACCTGAAGAAGCAGCAGAATTAACTTATTATGGATCAGAGGTAATCCACCCTTTCACCATGGAACAGGTGATTAGAGCAGAAATCCCTATTCGTATAAAAAATGTTGAAAATCCAACGGGTTCTGGTACCATCATTTTCCCTGACAAAGTTCAACATGACAATGGCTTTGCAACACCTCCTCCCACACCAGCCGTACTAGCTCAAAATGGTTATCACCTCGATCTATCTCGTAAACATCCAACAGCAGTCACTGTAAAAGATAAGATCTGCGTCTTGAATATTCACTCAAATCGCAAGAGTGTTAGCCACGGTTTCCTTGCGAAAATATTCATGGTTCTGGATGAATACAACATCATCGTCGATTTAATTTCTACTTCAGAAGTCCACGTGTCTATGGCCCTTTCTCCGGATGTGACACGACCCTGCCTGGAAAAGGCAATTTTGGATCTCAAAAAACTGGGCGCGGTAAGAGAAAATGAAAAGCATATGTATCCTTTTCAAGATATTAAAATAGCTACTACCAATAGGTTGATGTCATTAAGGATATGGCTATTATTTCTTTGGTTGGTAAACAAATGAAGAATTTAGTTGGTGTTGCTGGAAAGATGTTTTCTTCACTGGCTGAAGCTGGAATTAGTATCGAAATTATTTCCCAAGGTGCATCCGAAATTAATATATCCTGTGTCGTAGCAGAGTTACATGCATTGAGTGCAATGAAGGCCATTCATGAACGTTTATTAGATTTAGATACCAGTGTTGAATTACCAAACCTATAGAAGATGACGTTCCTATCATTCTGTTTTGTTTTATTGTTCTTTGTTATATATCAAAAATAAATATATACATATACATATATTCGTAATTTATTACATCGTTTTTTGTTTGGGGAGATCGACCCAAGTCTTATGGTCTTAATCCGCTCTCCTCTTTTCTCCTAATATCACGAGTTTTACTGTTGATGTCAATGATGATAAAAGGAGTCGAAATTGATTAATTAAACATGAGTCTTTTACTATATTTTAACAAAAGGCGAGAAGTAATTTTTTTGCATAAACTTGTAGCAAATTGTCGGAGGAAATATATTTTTATTTATAAAAATAGTACGCTGCAATTATGTCATCAACTTTAAGGATTTTGGTTTTAATAAAGCTAGTTATGTTTGAGTTATTTAAGAACGTTCTCCACGAAGACGGCGAGCTAACTGAATATCCTTGGGCTGAATGGTGACTCTTTTGGCGTGAATAGCAGCGAGGTTGGTGTCTATAAAGAAAGAAAGAAAGAAATTGAAAAATTAGATCATTGAAACAACATCACTACTACTCTTTTCTACATACCTTCAAAGAGTGAGACAAGATAAGCCTCCGCAGCTTCTTGCAATGCACCAATAGCAGAGGACTGGAAACGTAAGTCGGTCTTGAAATCTTGTGCAATCTCACGGACAAGACGCTAAATGAAATAATAAAATTAGTATGTAAATATTATGCTTTATTTATTTATTTTTTTCTCATACCTGGAAAGGAAGTTTACGAATTAAAAGCTCAGTAGATTTCTAGATAAAAAAAAAGGTTGTTTTTGTTTTTTGTTTTTAGTAAAAATCAACGTGTGCATGAAAGCTTGGAGGTACGTACCTGATAACGACGGATTTCACGAAGAGCAACAGTACCAGGCTTATATCTGTGAGGCTTCTTTACACCACCTATTGTTTATTGTTATATTGTTGAAGTAAGAATAAAGTAAGTATTGTATTTTATCATATCAGGAAATAACACAGGTGCAAAATAAGTAAGGAATATTTACCTGTAGTAGGGGCTGACTTTCTAGCGGCTTTAGTGGCAAGTTGTTTTCTAGGTGCTTTACCACCAGTAGACTTACGAGCGGTTTGTTTGGTTCTGGCCATTTTTATGTTTTTTAAAAAAAAGGTAAAAAGGAAGAAAAAGGAAAACAAGAAACGAAGACACTCAATTTATTTATATATTGATGTGACGTGGAATTGTTTGATCACCCGCCTCATGTGACTAATGAGAGGCTAAGGGTTAAGGAGGTCTAAGTAAAACATGGCCTCTTATTCCATATCCAGCTACGATAGTAAAACCATTGGCTACTTACATTATCTGTTTTTCTCTCTGGTTTTCTTCTCTCCTGAAAGTTCATTGATATAATAATAACAACCCTGAACTAATAAGATACATTGAATCTTCTATCAGGGATTGATATCTGTATGTTTTTCAGCATATGCAGCTTTTATCCGAATGAGCCTTACTATCTTTTATTATTAATAATATCTTTAATATTAAAAGAACTTCGGGCTAGTTTTTATACGTTCTGATTTGATATGATTTAATTAGATTGTTGTATTGTAAACAACAAACAAACAAACAAATAAAAAGAAAGAAAATAAAATAAAAAAGCACAGGCCTAAAAAATAGGGATTTATTATAAAGAATACATATCATATTAAAACAACTGCTTGTTATATTCGAAGGAGGTAATCTTCCCAAACAGGAAAATAACTAATATAACACAACTTACATCTGAGGATTACTCCACAGATCCAAAGCAATCTGTCAAATTGAATCGTATATGTATTCATTTGATTTTGGTCATTTTATAGATACTTTTCATGATTTTATAAACGTATCTAACACGCGCAAAAAGTTTTAACAGACTATAAAAATAAATACTAATTTTCTATCATTTTAAAATTATACTGTACACTCAACTGAAATAAAAACCAATCTTGAGGATAGATATAAATCATATTTTTTGAATATACGCAAGTTAATAGGTTGAATTACTTTTAGACTCATAACTTCTTTAGAGACTTGAACTGATTTTTCAGGAGACTAAAAGTCATTAGTGGCATCTTGTGATTTATCAAATTCAATTGTTTCAAGCAAATTTTTTAGCAGTAAATGACATAAATTACAGAGTAAAAGTAAAGTGGAATTAAGAACAAAGGCTTTATTTTTTAGTAATACTGACGGTAATAGTCTGCCCATCAATAGCAACACTAGTTGCAAACAATGCTAATGTTCTGGTATCCTTTACAACTTGTGAAATGCTCTCAGCAGGAGTGATAGATACATTATAGCCATTGGGGTACGTAATAGTAGGTAAAACAATTTCAGTAGGAGCATCGATTGAAGTTTTTACAGCAAACACCAAAGAAAATGAACTGTCAGCACTATTGTAACCAAAACTCTGGGGTTTTCCTGCAACGGCAGATGGATAAGCACGGCTGTAGTGGGCCTGAATTTCGGGGTAAGGAGTGCCGTCGCTGTTGTATAAATTTTCATATGCCCAGCCCATCCATGATGTCATATACTTGTCACTGGTGTCAACTGCTGACTGTATATTTGACATTTGAGTGGAATCTCCCATCCACATGGTGAATTCCGTTAGTACAGAGGCTGTTTTAAGTCTTTTATTATCACTAATACGATTCTTGATGGTGTATTCAATACTTCCCACTTGAGGTGGATTATAGTAATGGAAGGACTGGACAGTCTTTGAACCATCACCAAGAGGAACGTTATTAAAGCCAGAAAGAATATCGTAGGTACTTCCTTCGAACCAGATAAGAGTATTACTATCCACAGTTCTAATTTGAGTACTTGCTCTGTTCCATAATCCTTCCATGGTTTTATGATCTGCGACCCCTGGAGTTAATAAAGTTGGATCTGCATATTGATCTCCTACCCATGGTTCATTCTTGCGGGTAGAAGTTAGTTCACTGGTATATATATATGCTGATAAAAAGAACTCACCAGCAAATTGTACCCCAAAATATTATTAGTTCCTGCATAAGTTTGGGCAAGTTTTTTCCAATAAGCGCTAAATGCGTCCCCCAGGCCATCATAATTGTTATATAATCTACCAAAGCCATTTGCAACAGCTACTGTAAGATAGCTCAAACTCCAATCTAAAGAATCACAGTCTGAAGATGAAGGTATGCCGTTGCTATCAACAGAGAACGGTATAAGTTTTTGAGGTACAGGGAATCTCTGTAAGGCGCCGACCCAATCAGAATGAGCAAACCACTGAAATGATAAAGAGAGAGATATATATACATTAGTCTTTATATCTGACTGGTATATGAATTACTTACATTCGGGACACCATGGCCACAGAATTGAGCAGCAAGAACATCCTGGTGCACATCTACTAATACATATATACCATGATCTTCAGCCAATTTTGTTTGGCTGGCCATAATATCGATGAAAGTCTGATTATATTGATCCCTAACAGGTTCAGCTCCAGCCCAATGATGGCCTAAACGAACGGCGTTGACTCCCAAGTTTTGTAGATTCTGAACATCAGTAAGACCAAACGAGTCACCTGGAGTAAATGTTTCTTGTCTATACCAAGGAGCATTTTTCTTTACTACGTTAGTACCATGAAAAAAGCGGACTCTTCCAAAGGTATCAACAATCTGGTATATCGATTGATCTACATGACTGATTTTTGTCAGTCCGGGATTAGCGTTGACCCAAGCTTGAGGATCAGATACAATTGCATGAGAAAATGCGATTAAATTTAAGAAGGCAACGGTTCCTAGAAGACCAGAGCTTAGTAAAGATTTCATCCTTGTTTATTTTGATAGATTAATGTTTTGAAGGAGATTATTTAAAAAGAATTCTCGCGCCTTTTTATGCAATTTTTTGTACTACTTTAACGTGAACTTTAAATGGATGTAAAGCGATGCCTGAGAATAATGGAAATAGAAGCGTTTATGGTTTTGCAATTTTTAATTTTTTTTTAAAAAGGGTACTCTTCCCTTAAACTCATTGTGTGAATGTTACATTATGCTGTGTAAGTAATGCTAAGGAGAGCAATTATAGAATATATATGGTATATTGGAGATTCGTTATTAGCTGTAAGCTACAACTTACAAAAAAAGATTTTGGTTCTATTATTTTTTAAAAAAAAATAAACAATTTATATGCGCACAAATTAGATATTTGAATGAAATATCTCATTTTCGATACATCAATTTTGCAGAACCACCATTGATTTTCTATTCAAAAACTAATAGATATTATAAAGATGATTCTGATATAAACAGTTGCAAATGGAATTAGTAAACAGATATTATCAGAAAAGAAACATTCGTGATATGGTTCAGAGAGCAAATTTACAACGGTTCACATGGTAGTATAATCCTACATGTTGTACTTGGGGAATGCGCGCTTAAATCGAATTTAAATTAACATTGTAGATCGAAAATGTACTACATTGTGAAACGCAAATGCATTTATCAACATTAAGAAATTACAAATCATTTTAGATTTGCTTATACAAATAAGTTAAAAAAGATATTATAAATATTAGTTTTGCTATGATGTTTCCAAATATTACATGTTCCTTTTTGAGTTGCAAAAGAAAAAAAAAAGGTACCACCCGTGGATTTCTCTTTCATTGTATTGTTCATGGAGTATTATTCCCTCAGCCTATATGTATATATACCTTCTCTAATAAAACATTACAATTAATGGGTGTTCTTAAAATCTTCCTCTTTATAACGGTTTTAAAATTAAAGTATTATAATTTGTATAGACCTCTTTAATTTTAAATCAAAAGATAAGTACATTATCTATATCTTAATTTTATTAAAAAATATACTTTGAATTAAGCAGGTGATATTTTTTATGCTTTTAAAAAACCAGGACTTACTTGATATCGGTGTCCCTGAAATAGCCAAAACAGGATTCATTAAAAGTACACATAATTCCGTAAGATTCAATAAGGAAGTAGGCCTTTTAGATTTAGCTGTAGTGTATCTGGATATATAATAAACTAGTTTATTATAATAAGATTATAAGTTCATAGTTTGTTCAACATGAACATGATTAAATATCCAATACAAGTTATTGGCTAAATTACATGAGTATTAATGAGTTGGATACTTTCAAATGCTTTTATTGACAACAACATCCAGGTTAAAGTTTTGAGGAGTTTTTTTTCTGGAATTTTAGCCATTTACAAGTATTCAAGTAAAAAATCATTTTTACAACACATTCAAACAACGACAAATTGAATATATTTACCAATACCTATTTCCTTCCAACGTTATATTTGACAGACTCTTCGTTACTAACATTAGGATTATTGACTGTATCCACTTGATTCTTTATAACAGAATGTTTTAAATACAGCTTCAGCTGATAGTTATTCAAATAGAAATATCATAAATTATCTTTGCATTGAAGCAGCTAGATAGAACTGCATCACTGTCAAATAATACATAAACATGTACTTATAACATTTCTTGAGTAGTAAGTGGATTTACAAGGACTGTTTATACTTTCAGATTCAGAATGAGGACTTTGTCTATTTGCTGGTACACTGAAGATAATTATGGGATTAGGGTGTGAATATTATATGAAGCACATTTGACAATAATGGAGCTTGCGATTTCTAATTATTTTTGGGGTAATGTTTTTTTTTTTTGCTCTGAGAAATACACGACTTTAACTTGACTATTGGATGCTGCCTAACATCATATATTTTTCTTACGATTGCATTTCGAGAAATTAATAGCAGCTCTGCTATTTAAAATGCTATATATTGGTATGGATTTGTCTTTATCGGTATTTGCATTATTGATACAAGGTCTATACATTTCTTTTTTTTTAAAAGTATGAATAATAAATGGCAACTAAAAAAGTTTACTCTCAATTATTTCATTTTAAGAGATTGATAACAATCAGGCAATTTAACGATTGCAATGACTTTAATGGTTTGTATTGCGTCACCAATCATAGTTGTTTGGACAATCTATCCTGTTCCACAAATAAAAGATCATTGTTTGTTTTTTTTTACTCTAAAAGTTCTCTGTCTGGCGAATGGTTCAAAAGTAAATCTAGCTTGGGATTGGAAGATCTTAGTAAACTCAGACAAAACACAGATATGAACAGGCACTAGTATGTACTACATTATCTCTTTATTTGGTAAATCATAAAAAGATTGATCATGTGTATAAAAGAAATAAATGCCTTCATTATTGCTAGCAAAGAGAATAATATAAATATAACAGTCAAGTGGAGAGCATAAAGGGAGCATGAACAAGATAGCACGTTTGAAGCTAAAGTAAAAAATCAAAGATAGCATAGCATAAAATAGCTTGACGTCTGGTAGTGATTTGTTCACCCTCGTGTCTTAAAATGATTAGTACTTTCCCAAAAGCGAAATTCCCCAGAACTGGGCGTTTAAGGGGAATTTTTAATCAATTTAAAATATTGTAAAGATAAGGAAACCAGCTCTGGACAAGTAAAGAAAAGTAAACATAAATAAAATGCTGTTATTATTTTGATTTACTAAAAAGAATATATTATCCGAAGATTTGCTTTGTATCGTCTAATGTTTCAGCAATATGTTGGATTTGCCTACAAAACAGCAAATGAACTATGACATGATTTGTAAAAGACTAGACGGAGATTTAAATTCCACCAGGCTTTATCACTAACACACGAATTGCATAAGGATATATACTCAAACAAAAAAGTAAAGTAAAAGAAGTTAGAATGATTCATTTACAGTATAAATTACTGTTTGTGTCTAATAGTGACTAACAGTATTATTAAAAGAAAATAATAATAAAGAAGATAAAAAAGAGTCAAAAGGGTGTAAACAAGTTGCATACAGAAAAAAAGTTTTCTGCACTGTGACTCCTGTGACTCAGGATGAATGTTCTATTATGACTCACCATTTCGCTGGAACCTGGGGTAAATAATATGCCTAAGTATAATTTTTTACTCCGCGCAAAATTATTGCAATTTTCAAACTTAAATACTCGCCAATATCTGCCTTTTCTTTCCTTCTCATTCATTTCTCGACAAACTTGTATTAAATACACAATTAAAATGGCCGGAATCACTATCAACAAGCCTAAGCCCAATCATTTCATCACAACTGCTGATTATACTGCTGAACAGCTCCTTGATTTAGTCGACCGCGCTATTAAGTTCAAGGTCGAATCAAAGTACGGCTATCCCAATGCTAGAACTGAACGCCCTTTGACCGGCAAGACATTGGCTCTCATGTTTTCAAAGAGATCTACC
>VCJH01002577.1:13496-28441 GCA_024140565.1 Backusella australiensis | reverse complement strand
TTTTTTGAAAAAAAAAAAAAAAGTGGGAGAAAACTCATTTTATAAAATATAAAAAGAGGAAAGATGGCCAACGATTGATCAGTTACCAGACTATCCACAACTCAACTCATTCACCCAGTAAGTTTTGCTATGGTATAATGAAAGCAGTTTCTAACTTGATGCACTAGAACCCCAAACAACCTTAAACAAGTATATCAGAGAATGGTGTGTCCAAAGAGCGACTCTGCTTTCAACTTATTATCACAACTCTTGGAATATGATCCTTTAAAACGCATATCCGCCGAAAAGGCTTTAAGCCACCCCTATTTCCAAGAGGATCCTAAACCTGTCATGAAGTAAGGAACTCACTTTTCTTAACAAGAACAGGATGATTTAACTTTATATATTCTACAGTGTGTTACAGCAACAGAATTTAGATTATCCACTTCGTCGTATTACACAAGAAGATAATGATATTAAGGCATCCAAAAATGTAAATATGGCAAAGGATGGGTCAGGCAGAATGGCAAAGAAACCAAGAAATGTTTAATAATAAAAAGCAAATAATAATAATAATAATAAAGATATAATAACAAAAAAAAAAAAATGTATATATATATATTACACATAACCAATTTGTACAAAGTCTGGAAGATCCGTTCCATAAACACTATTACACGACGTCATGGCACACTCATCGTCTTCCAAGGGTGTCCTCCTTTTGCGACACACCTTTTTGGGCGACTTTTGCCATCGTCTTTCAATCGAGACAGCCATCTGGAGCATCATGCGTTTGGAGAGCGAGGCGCGTTCCGTCATATCAGCCAGTGCCTGTTTGGCCACACAGGGATTGACATGGGCAAGGTATCGGGCAATGCTCATCTGGAGCTCTCGTACCTCGGCGGTATGAGCGAGCGCTTCATTCTTTAACATGTCGTTTGTATGACCCAGCGCCATGTGGCCCATCATGGTTTGGACGAGTGCCTCGCAGACGTCATCGGCGGTGGGGCGACATGTCGGCTCACGCGCGAGACATTTCTTCCAGAGCTGCTGGTAGGCTTCATCGATGTGTTTCAAGGGGCGAATGCGAAAAAGATCAGGTGATGTGGTGACCCAATGAGGGAAAACAATGCCCGATGACAATTGCCAGAGGATGATTCCCAGAGCGTATATATTGCTCGATGCGGAAACTTGATGCTCAGGTGCAATGTAGGGCCATCGGCCATAAAAGGTATCTTGTTTGTGTGCAAAACAATCTTGATTGTCCACTAGCTCCAAACGGTTCTCAAACACAAGAAGATTCCTCGGCTGCAGGTTGGGATGCACCTTTCCCTGTCTATGTAGGTCTCGCACTGCCGCCGTTGTCGCAAGGGCGATGCGCATCATCTTTTTAAAGTTCCATTCATCGGCTTGGGGAATAAGCTGCTCCAAACTGGCGTCGGCAGCCAAGGAAACGAGCGCCAGGCTTTTTTTCTTGTATTTGGATCGTGTGGCTGTGATACCAATCACGCTGGATGGACATGTATAATGCTTGTTTATGTTTGAAGTTTTCATATTGTTTGTTAAACAAACAGAAAAAAAAATAAAAGTAAAAGTAAAAGTTTACCTTGAGTTGTTCAATATTCACTTGACGCACAATAAGGTGGGATGTTTGATTTTCCCAGGGAAGACGACAGTTTGTGTAAAAGACTTGACCCAGTCTCCCCGACGGTAAAGGCTTGCTCGACTCAAACCACTGTGGAGGCAGCCAGGGTAACTGGAGCTGCTTGACAAAGTTCTCTGTTTCAAAAGGACAGTCGAAATAGTGATAGAAGAGTTGATCATACAGGGTTTTAAAATGTGGCACTGATGGTTTCCAACCGCCCATAAACGAAGAAGGGTCTAATAATAGCATATTTGTCCATACGGATTTCATGTCTGTTCCTAGATTCTTCACACACAAAGCATTATTTCAGATAAAATGACACGAGTAAAACATAATCAAGAATACCTCTTTGGGTTTATCGAGTTTTGGATGCAAAAACTCGGTAGGGTGAGAGTGAATATAGTCAAACACTAATGATGCTCTCTATTTTCAATAACGATGTGATAACTGATTTGTAAAACATCTAACCTTGTTGAATACAATGCTTTTTGCTTTTAAATTGATTAAACATTTAGAATATATCACCAGTGGAAAAACGGAAAAGAGAGAGAGAGAGAGAGAGGGAAAAAAATTGTAATTAGAAGAAAAAAACCATGCAAAAGCGATTTCCAAAAAAAGACCAGAAACGTTTTGTGACAGAAAAAATTTTCTTTCCATTTGCATACGTTATCTGAGGTTAAAACAGTGTCGCTCAAAATGCTTTTTTCTTCTTTATCGTATACTCTTGTTTCTCTTTTTTTTTTATATATATATACAAGATGGCATCTCACATTGAACCTGTTGCAATACCAGAAGAGGCCAATGAAGAGCAGATATACAACGACATGATAAAGCAGCTCGCTGCAAAGGCGCCTGAGCCTTATGGCGCCATTCCACCGTTAATAAAGAAAAAACGAAAGCAACGCAAGAAAAAGCAGACGCAAGAGCCTGTCCGTCGAATGTCACACGTAGAAAACTGGCTGGCTATGGATAGCAGGGAAAGTATCCCTGATGAAGAGGATTTAGTAAAGTATCCATTTTCAAACCAGGGTCGCGTTGTGTGTGTATTTATATTTATATTTTTTAAGGTACATTCACCTTTTCGTAATTTCCTGTCAACGGACTACTTGGTGCTACCATTACATATGCCGCCACCTTCTCTCAGTGCTGCGGGAAATGAACAGTCCGATACAGGCCGAGAGCTAAAACCTGTGCTCTATTCAATACCACCCGCCATTGATTTGGATGAAGAGGAGGAGGAAGAGGACGATGACGATGATGATGATGATGATGACGACGACGAGGAAGAAGAAGAGGAGGAGGAGGAGGAGGAAGAAGAAGAGGATAAGGATGCACTAAACAAGCTCTCCATCCCTTCCTTTTCACAATCACAGAAACCGTCTACATCGACAACCCGATCGTATGCAATGTCGTCATCGCCGCCTCATGCAGAGGAAAAGTCAAGATGGACAGAGACGATTGCTCAGCTTTACAAGACCCTGTCACTGTCGAGTACGCCCAAGCCCGACTTTATCCCCATGCCGCCCCCGCCCAAACGGCCTTACCGCAAGCGACGATCGGAGGCGACGACGCAACCGCGCTTCAACCCAGAGACAAACACCTACACTAGAGATACCCGATCTAATCCAGATCACTTGAGAATGATTTCAGCTGAATTGAATATGATGAAGGCACGCAAACTATCAAGTCCACTTAAACCACGCAACTTTTTACCTAGACGCACGGATCCGTTTGTACGTGGTGACAAGAGGCATATGTCTCATTTGGCTGATGAGCTGTAAATAATAATAATAATAAAACCTGCCATTTTTATATATAAAAGTGCGTATATCTTGACTATTTGCATGGAATGAAAAGAGACATGAATAATAGAGTGCTTTTCTTACGAGTATCATGATAAAAGTAAATATGTTGCATATTAAAAGGTGGAAACAATAAAAAGATAAATATATTCAGCAGATCAAAGCACATATGTATCTCGACAGATTGTAGCACAACGTGAGAGAGCACATGACATCATAACTATATAGTAAACGTATTGTCTTTTCTTGCCTTTGCTTTTCAGTGTCGCTTTTAATGTCTTTTTTGCTTGTATTCAACTGCTATTCTTCATTCGATCAATCAACTTGTACTTTTTCTTTATTAATACAAGCAATGGATCTAAAGGGAAAACCAACCATTTTCTTTTGGAGGAGAATGAAATGTCGTAGGACAAAAATCCAATTTTTTTACATGTACAAATTCGTCTTGGCGGTTTTTCTCATCCCTGTTTTTTCTTCTCTTTTCACAAGAAAACCAAGATGGGCTTTTTCTCAAACCTGTTTGGTAACAAAAAGGCGTACAGCCGTCTACCAAACCCTCCAACCACATTCATTCGACCTAAGCGTTGGAGAATCGTCACCATTTTAAAATATGCAATTCTTATCATCATTGGTGTTGTTGTTACCTTTTTTGCCGTGTGCCAGCTCCAGTTAAATGTTCGAGTCTATTTGCGCAATTGGATTTCGCATGCGGATGATGCCTATTACTCTTCTCTTGCAGGCTGCTTTGACAACTTACCAGAGGACAGTCCCTACTTGAACGGCGTCAATCAGTATGCGTATGATGTTGCACCAGGAATCAGCTTGATGGAGGATTACGATTGCTATGATTTCGCAGCGACTATCAAATCAAAGCCTCAGGCGGTGAGCAAAGAAAAGATTGTTTACCATGCATACTGGCGCTCCGACTTGGCTCCTGTTGGCCCCAAGCAGCTCGCTACGTTGCGCTCCTTCTTTGCAACTCAAAACCCCAACAGCACCGTGCTCTATCTCTGGTCCAATGGCGACCTATCGTCCTCGCCCATCATCAAGGAAATCAAGACCTATGTCGGCTCAAGATTGGAGACCAAGATTTACAGTCCCCATGAACTGGCAAAGGACTCGCCGATGGAGGGCTCTGCCCATTTGGATTTCAAGGACAATAGCGGCTATTTGGATGGCGATTTGATCCGTCTGCTGGCCATCTATCGATATGGTGGCATGTGGTTCGATATGGATTCGCTGTTTATTCGAGACATGTCGCCCCTTCTTGAGCATGAATGGCTTTCGCAGTGGGATTGCTTTTTGCCAAACGGTTTCCCCTTCAACGGTGCATTCATGCGCTTCCACAAAAAGTCGCCCTATTTGTGTGAGATGCTATCCGAACTAGCATCCGGGCCATTACCAAGACCAGACACGATTGACTGGGGAGGATACATGTACTATCGCATTTACCGTAGACTGCTGCATCATGGCATTCGTCCCTGGGCTGTTCTTCCTTGGTGCTTCACCGACTCGATGGTCTGCTCTCCCAAGAACTCAATGCCCAATGCTTTTATTGAAACCGAGTTTTCTGAAGAGCGTCTGTTACAGACCTTTGCTTATCATTGGCACAATCAATGGAAGAAGGAGCCTGGTTCCTTGTTTAGATTCCTTGAGCAGCGCCATAAAGAAGCCATTGGCTGGTAATTCACATTTATAAATACATATATACACACACTCTCTCTCTCTCTCGCTCTCGCTCTCGCTCTTTTTGTAATTTCTCATTAATATTGTTAAAAAAATACATATATTCTTCACATAAAATTGGTATCATCGTTATTATTTATAAGCTATTTTACATCTTCAAATTCAATCAATAATTGACCCGATTGAACGGTATTCCCAGGCTCAATAAAGATCTTTTTGATTTTACCCAAATGCGGTGTGCGTAAAATATTCTGCATCTTCATTGCCTCCACCACAACAAGCTCGCTTCCCTCGATCACATCATCGCCTTCTTTTACAGACACACTGATAATGCGGCCAGGCATCGGGCTGGACACCACTTTGGCCTGTTCTTGGTTGGTTCTGACCTTCATGAACTGAGAATAGGCATGTTGTGTTTGATTCAATACTTTGACTTTATACTTTAAAAAGAGTGAGTACACCGTATAACCATATATAGTTTGTTACCTTGCTGCCATGATGCTGAATTCTGAAACCAAGTGCTAATGGATCGAGGTATTGTAACACAAGACTATGGTTGGTGGGTCCAATGATGGAGTGTGCTAAAAGACCGTCCAGCGGCCATTCTGTCGAAAACTCAAATTCATTTTCTCCCAATGTGGCCTACCTCAAAAGTTGAGCATTTTATATATATATATTTGGAGGGCTCTGAATTCTTACCTTGAATTTTGAATCTTGTAATTGCTGTATTGTTAACCGACTCTCCACCATTTCCTGGCTCTGCTCGTCTGTAATCTGCACCCACAGCTGCTGAGGATCCATGGTTGCCTTACCATGCCAGTGACTCCTGTCCCTTTTGATTTGCAATGCACCTACCACAGCCGTCAGATGTTGCAGGGCCTCACCTTGTAATGTCTCGGTCTGAAATCCTCGTGGGTACTCTTCTGCCAGGAAATGGGTGGTGATTTCTTTACCGTCCTGGAAACGAGGGTGGGCAAACACGCCTCGTAGGAGCGGGATATTATGGGTGACACCTTTGATGACATATTCATCGAGCGCATGCATCATCTTTTGGAGGGCTTCGGGACGGGTTGCGCCATGGGTTGCCAGTTTACAGATGAGCGGATCATACTCGACGTACATCTCGGAGCCTTCCACGAAGCCAGAGTCGCATCTGACACTGCTGGAGCATGTGGGTTCCTGGTAGGTGAGCAGTCGACCTACCGAGGGTAAATACTTTGTAGGATCTTCTGCATAAACGCGGGATTCAAATGCCCACCCATTCATCTTGATATCATGCTGCTTCAATAACAAGGGCTGGTTTGCGGCAGAATACAGCATTTGCTCCACCAAATCCAATCCGGTGACATATTCCGTGATTGGGTGTTCCACCTGCAGTCTGGTATTCATTTCCAAAAAGTAAAAGTTACGCTCCTTGTCCACCAGAAATTCCACGGTTCCTGCCGAATTGTATCCCACGTGCTTTGCAAGCGCAACCGCCTGTTCGCCCATCTTTTGTCTCGTATAGGCGTCCACATGCACACTCGGCGACTCTTCAATCACCTTTTGGTTTCTACGTTGGATCGAACACTCTCGCTCGGGCAAATAAACCACATGCCCAAAGTTATCGCCCAGCACCTGCACCTCAATGTGACGAGGATGGTCAATGTATTTCTCAATCAGCATCCTATCATCGCCAAACGACGACTTGGATTCCTGTTTGGCGAGCTTGAATCCCTCGGTGAGTTCTTGGTCGCTCCTATAGAAGAGCACAAGTCAATATCTATATGGCGAATGGTATCATCCTCTTACCATGCTATACGCATGCCTTTGCCTCCTCCTCCCGCACTTGCTTTGATCATAACCGGATACCCAATACCATTTGCAATCTCAATCGCCTCATGCACCGTCTTTACCTCGCCATCATATCCGGGGATACAGTTCACCCCGCTCTCCTTTGCAATCCGCTTGCTTTCAATTTTATCGCCCATCGATGCAATTGCCGTGGCCTTGGGTCCGACAAACGTAATACCGTCCCTCTCGAGCAACTGAACAAATGTCGGGTTTTCGCTGAGAAACCCGTAGCCGGGGTGGACGGCGTTGGCGCCCGTCTTTTTGACGGCATCCAGAATGTGCTCAATCGAGAGGTACGAGTCGATGGACGCAGCCGATCCAATGCACACTGCCTCGTCGGCAAGCTTGACATGAAGCGCATTTTCATCCAGATCCGAGTAGACGGCGACAGTCTTGATGCCCATTTTACGGGCCGTCTTTATAATGCGACAGGCAATCTCGCCTCGATTGGCTACCAAAAGCTTATCAAACGTCTAACGCAAAATGTGAGTTTCTCATTAACGCCGAGTATATCCCCCTCTTGATTGTGGTTACCTTTTTGAAAGGTACAATGGGCTGAAATGCCTTTTGGGCCAAGGTCGATTCATACTTTGGTGCGAGAATATAGGGGGATATGATTGGACGGGCTGTTTGTCTAAGCAAAAAAGGCGTTGCTTTCCTTGCTAGACTAAGCAATTGAGACATTGAAGGGTTAAAAATAAATAAAATAAAAAATAGAAAATGGAAACTTTCAAGGAACGGTGGGAATATTTTTTTTATGTGAAATGTTAAAAATGATGCCTTTTTTATCCATAACTTGAACGAGTGGTGACTTGCTTTACCTTAATAACCTTTTGTCCAAGGTTTTATACAAGGTATTCCATTTTTAGTGCCTTGATATCATATTTTTGTATTATTATTTTACATTGAATGGCCCTATAGAACAAAGCAGATTATAGGATATATAAATATGTTAATAACGCGGTCTGCTATGTGGCTACGAGCTGTAGAACCTTGTTCTTCCAGAACATCCTTGATGTTTAGGCTGGTATAATGGATGATGTTTACTCCATGTTTAGGCCATGGTAACATGTTGCTATGTCCCTCTCTCTCTCTCTCTCTATTCATCAGCATCAGTGCACTAGACATATATATGTGTATGATGACTTGTATGGGCAAAAGCCGAAATGTGATGCTTCTCAAAAGTATTTAAATCACAATAATAGTAAGTGTTCTTCCCGAGAACAAGCTTCTATTGAGTGTCCCAGATCAATGCTATTCGCAGTTCACTATCGAGAAAGAATTTATTTGGGTGTGCTTGATACCAACAGCTGTTTTGAAAAGGACCTTACATGTATGAATTGAGGAAAACAAGAGAGAAAAAGCCCTTTTCATTAGATCCACATGACCAAAACGCAAAGAATGGAATACAAATATATAAACAAATTACAAGCGCCGACATTCAACTTGTTTAAAAAAGAGAATGACACGTACATTGTATTTTATTTTAGTTTCCTTTTTTCTTTTTCTTTTTTTTCTTCTTCACACACACATATATATATATATAATGGTAAACAAGGCTGTCGTAAAGAATGTATTATCTGGTGATACCGTTATTTTGAGAGGAAAGCCTAGAGCAGGCGGTCCACCCGCTGAAAGACTATTGGCGCTTTCCAACGTCCAAGCACCGAGATTAGGCAACACAACAAGATCTGATGAGGTAAGAATCATCATCATCATCATCATCATCATCATGTAAATTCACTTGAGCTAACTTGTTATAGCCTTTTGGTTTTGGAGCCCGTGAATTCCTGCGCAAATTGGTGGTTGGTAAGGAAGTCGCGTTTGTTCCCGAGTACACAGTACCCACCACAAACCGTGAATATGGTAGCCTCTTTTTGGCCAATGGAGATAACGTCGCCGAATTGGGTGTCAAGGCAGGCTGGCTCAAGGTCCGCGAGGGTGGAAAGACCCGTGAGGATCAAGAGGAGGCGTTGGAAAAGTTGGAGCAGTTGCAGGATGAGGCAGAGGCTGCTGGTGTTGGTATGTGGGATCAAGACAAGGAAAAGGTAATTAATAGACGAGTTGTTATATAAATGTGTTTGCTTACTGGGCAGAATTAGGGTATCCGTGATGTATCCTTTTCTTTTGAGCGTGATGGAATGAACTTTTTAAATAAATATAAGGGACAGCCTTTGGATGGTAAGTAACGGGGAATTTATATAATATTTAAGAGGGGGAAAGCTTTTTCTTGCGTTTTTATCTCAACTCTCTCTTTTTTTTTTCTTTTTTTTTTTTAGCTGTTATTGAACAGGTTCGCGATGGCTCCACTTTTCGTGTTTTGCTTATATTGCCTGACCAATCCCAACAGATTGTAACACTCCA
Source organism: Backusella australiensis (assembly GCA_024140565.1). Taxonomy (NCBI): domain Eukaryota; kingdom Fungi; phylum Mucoromycota; class Mucoromycetes; order Mucorales; family Backusellaceae; genus Backusella; species Backusella australiensis. The sequence continues at coordinate 19,132 of VCJH01002577.1, read as the reverse complement.
TCTCTCTGGTATCAAGGCTCCCAACTGCAAGCGTGATAATGTGCCCGAGGACCAGCAGGTGGCCTCTGAACCTTTCGGTGACGAAGCCAAGTTTTTTGTCGAGACCCGTCTCCTCCAACGCGGTGTCAAGGTCATCCTTGAGGGCTTGGCCCAATCAGGCGGCCAGAATTTTGTCGGCTCTGTCCAGCATCCTGCAGGTAACATTGCAGAGTTTTTGCTCGCCAATGGTTTGGCCAAGTGTGTTGATTGGAGCATCACCATGACCTCTTCGGGCCCCGTACCCTTAAGAAACGCTGAAAAGGCCGCCAAGGAAAAGAAGCTTCGTCTCTGGCGTGACTTTGTTGGTAAAAAGACCTCCACCGAATCAAATGAATTTGACGCTACTGTCGTCCGTATTGTGACTGGCGATACTGTCGTTGTCAAGACCAAGGCTGGCGCCGAAAGAAAGTTGCAGTTTGCCAGTGTCAAGCAGGCTCCTCGTGGCGCCGGAAGCACCGCCCCTACCTCAAAGTCGAGGGATATGAAGGAAGTAGGTTATCAGTTTGATGCTAGAGAGTTCTTGAGAAAGAAGATGATTGGAAAGCAGGTACATGTTGTCATTGATTATCACAAGCCTGCAGAAAACGGTTTTGAGGCCAAGGATTGTGCCACCATCATTGCAAACAACCACAACATTGCCGAGCAATTGGTCTCTCGTGGTTTGGCTACTGTGATTCGTCATCGCAAGGATGATGATAACCGCTCCCACTGCTATGATCAGCTCTTGGTCGCCGAAAAGAAGGCCCAGGATGAGCAAAAGGGTGTGCACAGCCCCAAGGAACAGCCCATTGTGAGAATCGTCGATGCCTCTGAAAATGCCGCCAAGTCACGTCAATTCTTGACCTTTTTGAAACGCAGTGGCAAGATTCCTGCCGTTGTCGAGCACGTGTCCAACGGTTCCCGCATGTTTGTATGGGTGCCCAAGGAAAACTGCAGACTTTCCTTTGTCCTTTCGGGTGTCCGTGCTCCTCGTGTCGGTCGCTCCGCCAACGATAAATCCGAGCCTTATGGCCAAGCATCTCTCGATTTTATCTCAAGCAAATGTCTTCAGCATGATGTCGAAATTGAGATTGATACTGTTGACAAGACAGGTTCCTTTATCGGTTCCATGTTTAGCCATGGCGAGAACCTCTCCATTGCCTTGCTCCAACGCGGTTTGGCCTCCATCCATTCATTCTCTGCCGATGAATCCAGCTATGCCAACCAGCTCTATGGCGCCGAACGTGAGGCCAAGGATGCAAAGAAGAGTATCTGGGCCGATTTCCAAGAGGAGGAGGAAGCACAGCCCGCCTCCGATGCTGGACCCAACCGCGAATATGTCGATATCGTCGTCTCGGATATCATGAGTGGTTCCCACTTTTACGTACAAAAGGTGACAGATGAAATCCGCAAGCTTGAAACGCTCATGAGCGAGTTGGGCCAGTACCAGAATGGCCGTCCCGCCGACCCTGCATTCAAGGCTCGCGTGGGTGATGCTGTCAGCGCCAAATTTACCGAAGACGACTGCTGGTACCGTGCCAAGGTGCGTCGCATCTCGCACGAAGGCATCGAGGTGTTTTATATCGATTTTGGTAATTCCGAAACCCTGTCATCTACTCGCGTCCGTGCACTTCCAGAGACCTTCAAGACGCTCAAGCCCCAAGCACACGAAGCGACCTTGTCGTTTGTCAAGAGCCCTTCCCGAGACGAGGACTATGGCATCGAGTCGATTGAGCGCTTCAGGGACCTGACTGGCGACAAGCAGCTTGTTGCAAATATCGATGCGCGCGAGGGCAACGTGCTGTGCTTGACGCTCTATGATTTCCGCAAGTCGACCAGCGCCGAAGTCAGCATCAACTTGGAGATGGTGCAGGATGGACAAGCCTTTGTTACACCCAAGGTGCGTTACGCTCAAGGCAACCAAGCCATTGTAAAGACACTTGAGCAGGCTCAGGAAGAGGCAATCAAGCGTAGACGCGGTATGTTTGAGTATGGTGATATCACTGGTAATGAGGATGTTACCAGCACCTTCTAAATTGGATTGTAGCATAAATATATTTTGAAAATATTTCAAAAAAAAATTTTTTTTTTTTTTTTCTTTATTATATATAAATTTTTGACCGAGTTGTTGAAACCGTATTTTTTTTTTCTTCTTCACCAAAATAATAAAACAATAAAAAGAAGTGACAATAACCCGTTCTCCGAATTCCAACTTTATTTGACTGTTCTCTTATTTGCATGACCATCTTTGCTATTTAAGAGAACACATTCAAAAACTACATTTTCCTTCCTCTTTTTTTTCACCTTTTTTTAACACAAATTCAGAACAGGCTTTGAATCCGCCATGGACTTTAGCATTTTATCCATTTATGATGACTTTCTTGCAAACTACTTTTTGGATAACTTGCTGATTTGGTTTCCCACCCTTCGCATGAACTCAAACACTGAATGTGGAGTTGTTGATGCCACAAGCGCCATTCCCATAATTCGACAACTTACACAAGATTTAAATCTTGCTAAAGCGACAAAAGAGCTGATCAAGTAAATATCAAAGGAATTAAAAACGGGAAGCGCATTGTTTATAAACTTTTACTTTCTAGGACTCCTTATTTCCAAGAGTTTTTGAGAAACAAGCAGGAAAGACAAGTATCCGAGTTTTCACAGCATATGCGACGATATATGTGCATGTAAAATAGATTTGAAACCTCGATGGTTAAAAGTATTAATTATCGTTTATTAAAAGGTTTATGCCAACTGCTGGATTTGAGGTCAATTCAACCACGCGATACACAGGTAAAATGGAGGCGCGTATTGTGGCCACACAAGACTGGAAAGTCGGCCAACACGTCTCATTATGCCAAGGATCAATCGCAAAGCTGACTACTGAGGAAGACGAAAGATTGAAAAGCGAAGGACGTGATTTTAGCGTCATGGTATCGACGCGCAAACGATGTGCTTGTTTGTTCTTGGGTCCTGCCCGATTCATGAATGTAAGCTTCTTGTGTGTGTGTGTGTGTGTGTGTGTGTATTTTGATATTGTTAATAACGTATTTTAATAGCACGACTGTGATGCAAATTGTGAGGTAATTGACCACTTGTAAAACAAAAGTGACAACAGTATTAATCCACATGCATTTGAAATAGTTCATTATCGTTGGATCAAATGCAGTCACGTTCAAGGTGAATAGGGATATCAAAATGGGCCAAGAAATGACGGTGTTTTATGGAAAGCACTACTTTGGCGAGGATAACTGCGAATGTCTCTGCGCATCCTGTGAACGGTAAACTGAAACAATAAAATCAAGTCGGACTACAATGTTGCTTATATAATGCTTGCTTTTAGTCGACAAGAGGGTAGCTTTTCAAAGTCAGGCAAGTCAGTCGCCTTTACTAAACCACCTGTGAAGGAAGACTCCTCACCTATTCGTCGCAGCAGTAGAAAACGAAAGGAACATAACAGTAAGTGTGAGCAAACATCAAAGGAGGAGAAATAGACCTGATTGGTCCAACTCTGAGTTTGGAATTATAATTATATATTTTTAAACAGCAAATCGTGGTTATGGATCGGAAAAGCGTTTAAAAAAGTCATATCCAAGTCATATCGATCCCAATGATCAGAGTGCATTGGAGCCAAAGGATGGAAATCAATGTGCCCCTACAAGCTCAACCATCACAGATGAAAAAAACCTACACCAACTTGAAGATTCGCTTACACCGGATGCTGCAAACGATGATTCTCAACAAATAAACGACACTTCAGCAATTGACGTCGAGGTACATTCAAAGGATGCAAGCAGTTCACCAGATGATGCAGATGATGCCTTACCAGTTGAAGAAGGTCCAATTACAAAAGAAGATCCAACACAATTATCAAACGACACTATTCAAGCTTCAGCTGATGTGACAGAGTTGGACATGGTGGATTCGTCACAAGAGTGTAATGCGGAATTAGAGACGTCAAAGCAAGATAACGGCTCGTCGAGTGAAGAATCGATTGTACCAGATGTTAGTACTTGTGATAAAGAAGAGGGCATCTCCAATGAGTGTGTACCTGCAGTGGATAATAATTCAATTACATTGGAAACACCAAACGAAGATACAGAGACTTGTCCTCAGCTTGATGATGACTTGACTATTTTATCGACAAGTCAAATTGATGATCAACAAATCCAAGTCAGCGATGGTGTACATGAACAAACACAGGCGAATGAAGAGATTGTTTTGTCTGAAGGCTACAGGAAGCCTGAAATCGAGTGCTCTGAAGGGCTTTCCAAAAGAGCAGATACCAACGCATCGGCTGGAGGAGAGGTGAGTGGCACCTACTGTTTTTTATATCAAGAAGGATTCTAATGTGATAAGCGACTTAGGATACAATTCGTATAGTGAAATCAGTGGTTATTGGTCTTGCATCTCGCAAAGATCTTCCCGTTCAGAAAAACAGTGTTTCAAAAATTCGTAATGTTTGGCTTCCAGCTGACAACGATGATGACCAAGCCGATAAAGATGACGTGAAAATGGCACTGGAGGAACTAAAGCAAGACATTGAAAAGAAAAATTGTTTAGAATCCACAACAAGAAACTCTCTTTTGCATGACATGCATGCATTCGCTATGGAACGCAACAAAGACCAAGACTTGAATGCTGCTTGTGGAGAAATAACCGTGGACAGTCATGTCAAAAGAAATGAGACGGTTCAAAAAGAGGATTGGTCCAAGTCAACATCTGCTAGTGTTGATCTTACTTTGTCGCATAGTGAGACCGCGTCCACTTGTTCTGTAACTACACCAGCAGATAATTCAAGTGGCCGTGATGAATATACCCTTACTCCCGAACCAGAAAGAGTTTGGGATACACCCACCCGTCAACCTGATTCACTTGAGACTAAGACTATAAGCAAAATGATGGAAGACAACTATACTCAAAATAGATCTAATCAAGGCAATTGTAGTATAACAAGTCCAAATCCTAACGTTATTGCTGAAGAAGGTCCAGAAACTACCACTCAAGCACTTGACATTTTAACTACACAACATTTGGATCATTCTAAACAGCAGCAAGAGAAAAACGAAATGATGGGTGGGTTGTGCCGAAGCGATACTAGTTACTCTAATGATTCAACATGTTTCAGTTCAAATGATTTCGATACAACCGACACAAATAGCCCAGTTTCGATATCATTTAATAACGATGACATATACTCACAACAGGGTGACCAAGAAGAGCCTGGTCATCATCACCAAGATGTCTGTTCGACTCTTGATTTGAAAGACAAGAGTCCAGATGCAACTACTGTTAACGCCACACCTGCCAGCGCTGATACCCACGACATAACCAACGAGAAGGATGTACAATCGAATACACCCATGTCACCTCTTACTCATATATCCGACTCTGTTGATGGTTCATCTTGCACTAGTAAAACAACCACACTTGATAATGCATCCAATTATCTTGACATATCAGATTCCTTAGAACTATCCACTACCACCAGCAACATAGATACAAACACATCTTTAATGAATACCGACACTGCAGTGATTAATACTACAACACCTCCTGTTTTAGACAATGCTGGTGATACAAATACAAATACTGGTATTTTATCTTACATCATTTAT
>VCJH01002572.1:35683-46698 GCA_024140565.1 Backusella australiensis | reverse complement strand
AAAAAAAAAAAAAAAAAAAAAAAAAAAAAAAAAAAAAAAAAAAAAAAAAAAAAAAAACAAACAAACAAAACTGCAGAAACATGTAAAAAAAAACAGGAATAACAAGAAATCGATGAAATAGGATAATATGTTATCCTATATAAATACTTTTTTCTTCTTCCTTTGTGCTGTTATTTTCTGTGGGCATTTTTTTTCCTTAAGCGTATGTGGTTAATTATTGATGGATTCATTCATAAATATGATCCAAGGTCATGCCAAAATCACAAAAGCACGCGTATATATTTTTTTTGTGTCTATTATTCATCTAAATATATAAACTGTAATATTAGCAGTTCGCAATGATTGAATTATAACTAAATGAATGAACCCACTCGCAGTAACAATAAACATTACCAAAGGAGTCATTATTCGCATCATTTATTATACCTCTTTTTATATTTCTATTCATTTCTTTCCTTAGCGAAATACTTTTCAGAAATGGATCTTTTTGGTAACGTAAACTTGTTTTTACTAAAGTGACCAATGGACTAACAATCCAATTATACCCTAGTTGGCGAAAAAGAATTAAGTGATTTATTGTTTGCAAAGGCTAAAAAAGAAGACCCCAATAACCTTTCAATGCTTGGAGACCTATGCTTCCGGAATGGTGACTACAAAAGCGCACTGGAATGGTATAAGATAACAGACGTTAAAGACCATGCGGATGGACAGTACATGCTTGGTGTCATCTACCACCACGGTTTTGGTGAACAGCAAGACTATCAACGTGCCCTAGATTATTTTCTAAAGGCATACGAAAATGGAAAAGATACAGCCGGTACAAGCATTGGACGTGCATATCACTTTGGATTTGGGGTTGAGAAGGATTATAAAAAGGCAATGGAGTATTACATGGCAGCAGCAGATAGTGGTGATTTTAATGCGGAATACTTTATTGGGTTGCTATATGAACAAGGAGATGGTGTCGAAATGAATATTCAACTTGCTCTGGAATGGTATGATAAGAGTGCCGAAAATGGATCAAAGGAAGCTAGAATCTGCAAAAACAGGTTACATGGCGAGGGATATAGACTTGATAAAAAACAGAATGGTAAGTCTTTGTAGATATCAACGCAATAAATTATTCATTTTTATAAAGATATAGAGTCGCTTAAAGCCAAGTTGAATGAAGCAAAGAAAAATTTAGTCGCCTCTGAAAATGAGAACGACCACCTAAAGAAAGAAGCGAAGAGATTAATAAAGGATATCACAACTATCAGAGCAACGTATGATGTTTACAAAGAGGAGGAAGCTGAAATTATTCAAAAGAAGGAGGACCTCTCCAAATTACGAAAAAGATGTGCGAGAATAATAATGAGATATGTTGTTGAAGATGACGATAATGAATGAACCGCCTTATTTGAAAAATAAATATGTAAATTATGTTTTATTGTTAGATTAATTAATCAGACCGACGCTATAAAAAGAAGTTTATGACTATACAAATGGTGCCATTGGCATACCTATTATTATGTAGCTGCCGTTGTTTTCAATAATAACAATGGCTACTATTTATTTGGACCATGCTCCATTATTTTCAAATGCGATAAATAGCAACACATACACTTTTCATTTCTTTTCATTTTATTTCAACTTGTTTTAATATATTTTATAGCATGGATTTGATAAATCAAATGTTTCGTAAGTATTTTATCCTATATACACCCTGATGGAAGGAAACACGTATATAGCTAACATACTCTCTAGTGGAAACACCTATACAGGAAGATCCCTTAATTTATTCAAGACATGATGAAAATGATGAGCTTTCCAAAGCAGCGGATATATTTTACAACAAAAAAGACTATAGTGCGGCTCGAAAGCTCTACGAACTAGCCTCTACAGATAATAACGGCTTCAGAGAAAACGGAAGCGCCTATGCCAAGTTAAAATTAGCTTACATGTTCCACCATCTCCGAATGCCTAACATGGAACTTGCTATACGATTCTATTCAGAAGCATATCGATGTGGACGTATAGAGGCTGGTAATAACATTGGATGTATTCATTTCAACGGCGCATCTATCCCAAAAAACCTTACAATGGCCTTTCAATATTTTCTGGAGGCAGCTACCAAGGGTAACATGTATGCTCAATACAATACAGCCAGATGTTATAAAAAGGGTTTTGGGGTAAAACAGGATCTTGTGGAGGCATTAAACTGGTACACAAAGAGTGCAGATCAAGGGTTCGAATTTGCAAAAAGGAGGGTTTTTTGGTTGAATCAGAAAGGTTATTTTGTTGAAAGAAAGGGTAAGTTTTAAAACCACAAGAGTGTTGATAAGCGATATTAATAAACGCATTTAGTTGATAAGCGCGCTACCATCACCGCAAAAAGATTAACATTGATGAAACGAAAAGGTGCAAGACACTCACTCTCAGGCACGCTAGAAAAACAAGCCAACTTTATAGCAAATATGCACTAAACATTATATGCCAAAAGACCCCATTGTTCTTTGGCAGAATCAATAAAACGATTTCTGAGCTTAAAAAAGTTTTTTCTTTTTCACTATTTCTTTCTTTCTCTCTGTGAACCTTTTGTTGTAACAATATAAGAATGGTTAGATCTTTAAAGTAACAAGCACAATAAACACGACTGATCTAACAAAACGTTCTTCTTGTAGCCGCCTTTAAGAATAGCGTCTATTGACGAATACAAAAAGTCTTTAACTCGAGAAGGTAAAGCAAAATACTTTGACTTGACTCTTGCTAACTTGTCTCCACAGATGCCATTCTTGAACAACACATTTACAGCAACGTCATATCGGAATACATTGAGTGTGGAGGAGCACCCATGGACGCCGTCAACATGCTGAGCGAGTCCTACATTGGCGTGCCCTCCATGTGCAATGTCACTGCTGCTTCAGTCAGCACCATTCTAGGACTTGACAGTCAGGCCATCATGCATGCCACTCTTCGTGAACATTTTCAAAAGCAATTCAACCCCAAACAGTTTGATCATTACTTTTTGACGACAGAAAGAGCTTGGGATCAGCACATTTCTTTTATTATTAACGATCCCGAGTGGAGAAGGACGATTTATGACTTGTTGGCAGCCCATACAACGTGTGCGTTTTTAAACTTCATTGTTTTGGTAAGAATGGATGACGACATAGATATATTTTATGCTGAAACTGTAAATGACTAGAGAATATCCGAGGCAGGCTATCAAAACGAAGTATCACAACTTAAAACAGCGTCCACTTATGTTCGTGTTTACAATATGATTTTGGAAAGTGCATTCAAGGAGATTGTGACAAAGGACGATATTGAATTTGACGATACTATACCCAACTTGGTGGTAAAGCAAATGATGAACAAGGAAAAGAGAGGAGAATTCATGTGTTTTTTTTTATGATTAGAGAGTTTGCTGCGAAAGACAAGAAACGTATCTTTATGCACAAATCTTGATTCGACGCGTCTATGATGAATTTGGAGCCGAGCCACTTACACGTTTACGCCGTGAATTGGAAAAGGTGGCCAAGGCAAGAGGAAATCGGGCATTTGTGGATTTACTCAATTCATACATGTCGCATACACCAAATGAGATACTGAAGATCATCAAATCAATTATGAATGGTCACAATATTACACCGGGTGACATCATTATGGTAAGTGGATGGTGGATGGATTACATTGGATATTGATATGTAAAACTACTAGTTGAGACGTATGTATGATGCTGCCAATCCTCCTCCTGCTCATCATCTGTGTAACTACGATCTGATAGGTAATGATGATATATTATATATTTATACCCGTTACCATGGTGACAAAACTAAATAAAAACATGCATTTAGTCAAGTTCCTCAAGGCATTATATGTACCCAACAATGGCCAGGTACTAAGAGCAGAAATGGTAGACAACGTCACCTTTTTAATTGCTTATGCTACCACTGTAAACGATGCTGAAAAGAAGGAGGTAAAAACAAAACAAAGCAGATATCAAGCTGCTTATGCTTACTAATGTATATAGAATGAAAAACAAGAGGTGGAAAAGGTGCAAGAGGTTCTCAAAAGTCTCTATCACGCCATTTTGCCCAAGACCGAAACGGGTACCATGTTGGGAGCCACCAAATATATCATTAGTGCCATCCGCTACCCGGTTGGCTCGATCGGTGTACTCTTTTGGCTCGAATACATGGCGATCCACACAGGTTATTTTGATACTTATTTCAACACTAGCCAAGTGCCTACATTACATTTATTTATTGACGAGATTGCCAGCCGACATCAGCTTCAACAGCCCATTGTGTTTGAGGTGATCAAAACATGTATTCGTCATAAATACACCTTGTTTGCACCAGAGATATTGGTAAATAGTGGGAAGAGTAGTAAATGAGTGTGTGTTTATAATGCGTTTTTTAGATGGCATTACAAAAAACATGGGTCGATCGTATGCTTTACTTGGTTCAGCTAGGCTATACAACACCGGTGCTAAAGTTCTTTGGTGGAATGGGACGTGATCTGGACGATAGTTTGATTGTACACTTTGTTAAAAAGGTAAACTCGATAAATACGGTGGTGCACTGAATTCGATAATAACTATATATAGATTTTAAGAATGGCACAAGCACCTTATAGCACTACGTTTGTACAACATATGGTGTTGATTGTAGAACCTATCCTTGAAAATCTAAAACTGATAAAAGATGTTGAGCAACTCGTCATCAACTTTTTACGTAAGTAATGAAAATAGATTGTGAATGAATTGCATTAATCAGTACTTTAACAACAATAGAGCAAGCTATTGTTGATTCTGGTAGTCTTGAACCGGAATACGAAACAAGAATACGTTCCATCTTGAACGACTTTGAAAAGAAGGCCGAAAAGAAGAAGTAGCACAGTCTTTCTTTTTATATTATTTTTTATTCTCCGACACAACTTACATAAACGAGTTTTTTTTTTTTCTTATTTTTTTTCCCTTCCCTCTCTTTTTCTTCTCTTGTTATTATAAATAAAGTCAGCATTCAATAGCAGCAGTAATAATAATAATAATAGCATAAATACAAAAAGATAGAAAAATGCTTCACGAAGAAGACGATCCTTTATCAAGCTCCATATTTGATATTCCTTCCAATTCAACAAACATGCTCGGCAATTCCATGTCGGCATCCATGTTTAGTTCACAGTACGAAGAAGATCCATGGGGTGGCTCCTCTACCATGGAACGCTCTTTCCCTTCTTCCAATCTAAACTACTCTACCACTCACACAACAGCTGATGCCATTGGAAAGCCACAAGTCCAACTTACGGCATCGACGGTGCTTGGTAAATGAGACAAATAATAATAATAATAGTAGTAGTAGTAGTCGTGGTGATATTAAAAGTAAACATGTTTAGGTAGTATAAGATTACCTGATATTTACGATAGCTTATTTTCACAAAACCAACGGTCGGGAAGAGTGTCACTTTCAAGTTTAAATGATTTACTATCAAAAGGAAATATCACCGCTTATCAGATTGAACGGGTAAGAAAGAAGAAGAAAAGCGATATTTGCATTTATACGCATTCATTTATTGATAACGGTGATAGATTATGCAAGTGGTTGTGCCGAATGGCGCGTCTTATGTGACTCGATCTGAATTCAATACTGCCATTGCACTCTTGGCTTGTGCACAAAATAACATTGGTAAGAAAAGAGCTTTTATATAATAAACATGAAAACTAATAAACAAGAATGTAGATGTTTCATTGGAACAGTTGTTTAAAAATCGAAATTGTAAAGTATATTAAAACATGTGGTTTTTTGCTATAAATATTTAACCGTTTTATAGATTTACCCGAACCGAGCATCAACTATAGCGAACAGCATCAAAAGGTGATGAGACCTACAACAGATCATCCCATTTCACCACCAAAAATAAACGGACATAGCAGCTATCCCGGCATGACCAAGCGATCGCCCACTCTTTTATCCAGCGCATCAGAGGAGGATGAGGAAGAAGAGGAAGAAGAAGAGGTGGATCTTGTTCAAAACGGGGCTGTGGAAGATGGCAGTCATACCAAAAGGAGAGGGCAGCTGGATACACGCCATTGGTTTCAGAATGTGGAAGACATCCAGGTGACGGTTGCGCCCGAACGAGAGGGGTTTATATTTAAGCACGTTAATTACATTGTTACAAATGAAAAGAGGTCGTCGATTGTGTTGAGAAGATACAGTGATTTTTGGTGGTTATTAGAGGTCCTGCTACGTCGCTATCCTTTTAGATCATTACCTAATTTACCTCCTAAAAAACTAGGTGGTCGTAAGTGGGAGTTTATATATCTGTAGGGAGTTTTTATTCAATATATTGTTTTAGGTGATGCTGCTTTTCTGGAAAAGAGAAGAAAGGGCCTTTCGCGTTTCATCAATGCCATTATTCGTCACCCCATTTTAAAGCAAGACGAGATCGTCAACAAGTTTCTTACCGAGCCCTCTGAACTATCGGCCTGGCGCAAGCAGAACCCACCCATCTTGGACGAGGAATTTAAAAGAAAACCATATCCGATTCGTGAATTGGAGGGGATGCTGCCTGATAATCTGGAGGAACAGTTGCAGAAAGCTAAAAAGCGAATTGCCGCTGGTGTGAATCATTATATTAATCTGTGCTTCATTATGGAAAGAATGATTAGAAGGATGCATGGTCAGGCTACGGATTTCTCTCGTTATTCTATTGCATTAAAGTAAGTTGATGTCTTGTTTTTTGTCTATGTAATGCTTATTTCATCATCAATAGCTCACTTGCAGAAGCAGAGTTGAGATATCACGCAGGTGAATGCAGAAACTGTCAACATGTGGTAAAGGGATATGAATTGGTGGCAAAACACATGCAGCAAGAGAGCAGTGTATTGGAGGATCAGGTCGGTAATGCGACGGACGGCGTGTTGGAGAATTTGAAACGCTTTAGGGATTTGCTTGTTTCTTTTAGGGTAGAATACATGTCTTTGTATATTATACAATATGAATACTAACGATAATAATAATAATAATAATAGGATCTTGAGGAACGTCGAGAAAAACTATCTAGTAATCAAACAGATGCCATTACCAAGCGTATAAGCAATAACCGATCCAAAATCCATCAAAGCAAAGGCGTGCCTGGTATGGAATCTGAAGTAGAAAGATTAGAAGAAGCAGTAAGAGCAGTACGTCATTGTTCATATTATTATTACTATTTTTATTTTTATATCATACTAAGCTCTATTATGTAGGATGAAAGAGAATTATCTGCTCAAAAAGACCGTCTCGTCTTTATTCGATTTTGCATGTGGTCAGAGTTGATATACCTTCATAAACAACAAGCCTTTGTCTCTTTACTTTACCAGGACTTTGTCAAAGAAGCCATCCATTTCTCAAAAAGACGGGTTGATAATTGGCAGGATCTGGAGGCTCCTACTTTTGATATGCCAACGGATGTAAACTTGTTTGAGTAGAAAAAAGAAGAAAAAAAAATACTTTCTTGTATATATATGCATATAACTAATAAAGAAATAAAAAAGAGAGAGGGTTGTTCTTTTTAGTATTAAAAAATATGCTGTGGTTTGATTGTCCCCATTGATATATTTCCGATTATATATAATTACATAGGAATAATTACCCTTTGTCTTTTCCATCTCTCTTTTACTCATTCATTTCATAAAAATGACAGATGAACCCATCATCATGATAGACTCTCTTCATATCAGCGATGCTAATGGTCTCTCGAAGCCATCACCGGTGTTTTTAGCGCCCCCTTCAAGCTCACCCTTACTCACTCCCCGTGATAGCAGCGACACGTTTTATTCTCCTGCAGAATCCCAGGAAATGATACAAAAGCAGTTTCAAGAGATTCAGGTACTTCGACATGACCTCACTGCTCTCAATCAAAAGTACATTCTACAGATTGAGCAAAGCGATTCAGCCGAACTGGAAAAGCAAAAGGTGGAATCCGAAATTGAGGATTTATCCAGGCGTCTGTTTGAACAGGCCAATGAGATGGTCTCACACGAGAAAAGGGCTAGATATGTGGCGGAAAAGAGACAACGTCAGTTGGAGCATAGATTGGAGGCGCTGGCTGAGGATTTGAAGAATGAAAAAGCACAATTGAATGAATTGCGTATCAAATTTGAAAAAGAGGAGGAAGAGCAAGAGGAGGAACAAGAAGAACAAGCAGTGCATCCCTTGGAGCAGCAGCCACAGCGACGCCTATATTTACCTAAATCACTCGACCAGAAATGGCTACAGCTCTTTACAGATTTTCTAAAGGCAGCCAGCTCGCATTCACTCGTCTCGTTACACCGGTTACCGTTTCTAAAGCTCTGCATGGAGATGGATATCGGGCCATGCCTCCGATTCGGCCACACTACCAAGCCAAAGAGTCACCACCTGTCGACCAAGCGCGTCCTTGACACCATCATGTATCATCCCTGTTATATCGAGCCCATGAGCGATCAGCAAAAGAAGAGATTATCACATAGTGAGATTCAAAACAAAAAGAAGCGATCCACTCCACCAACAAGGAGAGCCTCCTTTGCATTTGGGTTCCGTCAGGACACGACGAGCTGTTACGGTTGTGGATCAAAGGACATCCTCTATCGATTCAAACTCAAGGCAGAAGACAAGGAATGGTTTTTTATCGATAAAGCATGCCGTGATCAGCTGGTTGCTGTATGCGACTTTTATGTATTCATTCGACATGTTCAATCGGGTTTACAAAGGAAGAGCAGCCAGGGTTTATTTCAGGAATGTCTTTGGTTAAGATTATGTATGTTTTGGGCAAGATCAGGTGTTTCACTTTAAAATAATTTATTTATATTATATACATTTTGTTTACAAAAATATTAAAAAAGAGGAAGACTTTTTAAGCTTTTTTTTTTGGGGGGAGAGAAGGATTTACATTATTTTTTAAAGGATTTTATACGTTTCAGGAGTTTAGTACCAACGGATTTAGATCTTGTCAATTTGGGTTGATCAATTATCTCTTCTTTTGAAGAGAAGGATGAAAAGAAGCGTTTAATTGATTTTTGGCGTTTAGCGGTTGTGAATGAAAAGGAAAACAAATCGCTGAGCATGCTGGATCGAGGGGATGAATGCACCTCCAGTTCCAGTTCAATCGTATCGAGAGAATCGGTGCTGACGGACTTTATATCATCGTCATCGATTAATGAGGGTTCGGATCTAGAGCGTCTATATTCTAAAGACGACATACGTTTAGGTGGTGGGATGACCAAGTCCTGATGGTATTGGGGGTATCTGGGCTCATCAAATGAGTTGCTTCGACGGTAGGTTGGTAGTGAGAGGTCCAAGCAAAATTCCATGTCAAAAGAGTCTATTAACTCGGCTTCCAAGTGGATAGCATAATCTGTTTCTTCTTCTTCCTCTTCTTCCTGCTTGGGATAATAAAAACTAGTGGTTCTATCATTAATTTGTATGATGGATTGAGTACAGATGAGTTGAGTATAACGCTGAATAATTCTTTCAATATCTCGCTGCGTCTTTTTTTCCAATGATTCGGGTGTAAAGAACTCCCAGCGTGTCATTCCATAGTCTTGATCATCATCATCATAGAGTTGTACAAGTAAATTCTTTATCAATGCAGTCTTTCTGAGTGACCCATGATCCATTGTTGAGAACGTAAGCTGTGCTAGTTTATAATTAGAAACTGCAGCAAGACGACATTTATTCAACATCATGTTATTAATAAAAGAGTGATATATATAAAACAAAAAAAAGAACAAAATGATGAAAACAGACATTATTTATTTATTAGTTTTATAATTGCATTGATATTCCGAATTCATCGCTGTCATATAGTAATTCTATTTTTACTTTTTATTAATCCCCTTGGTTTATATTTTTATTATTGCATAAAGAACATGGTCTCGTTTAATAGTTTATGACGTTGTTTACATCTCCCTCTTTTTTGTTTGGCGATTGTTTATTATAAATCTATTTGACATGTTCAAAAGGTTTATTTATTAGTTGCTTTTTAACTTGATTTCAAAATTAGAATAAGGTCCAGAACACAGCCTAAAAGTGGCTCTCTTTTACCGCTCTCTCTCTCTCTCTCTCTCTCTTTTTTTCGTTCTTTCTCATTCGCTCTCCTGAAAAATATAAAAACTTAATTGTTTTTTGTTTCTTTTATTTATTATTACTGAACCCTTTTTTTATTCTATTTTTGGTAGTTTAATGACAGAACTGGGCTTTGACAGAGCAAAAGATATACAACCTCCTGTTCACTTTCTACTGTCTTATTGTAAGATATGAATGGCTTTGATCATGAATAGAATATGAAAATGTTTCAAAAAAAGACAATTTACTTGTGTCTTGTATATAAAAATAATAATAATAATCAACTTTCTTCTTCTTCTTTCTCTTGTTCTTTCTCCTGTCCATCATCTTCTTTTTCATTTCATATTGTTTGTTATCTATTTTTTAAACCATTTTTCTCCTTTCCTTTTTTGTGTTAAGTTTTATGAAAGGATAAAACCTATCTCTACTTGTTAAATTAAGCTCGCCTACTTGTTTTGACTCCGCTTTATTATTGTTATGATGTGGATTCAGAATGTCTTCCACGCCTTTCTATTAAAGCAAATAAAAAACTTGATGAACCTTACCCCTTATTCTAGATTCACATTGTATTTTTATCATTATTACATTTACTTGTTCTTTATTTTTATATTCCAAGAGGTGTAAAAATAACATGGCTCAAAAGACTCTCTTTTGAATTTGTAAGCGATGAAAGCTCCGGTTAAATTCTGTTGAAAATACCAGCCAATCAAATCACGCCATTAAAAAACTTGTCATGACTTGTACATTTGTTTCCTTTCCTTTCTATTCTTTCTTTTTCTTTATCCTTTTTTTTATATTTTTTTTTTTTTCATATTCTATAACATTAAAAAACGGCCATGCCGCTTTCCACCTATGATACATATTTTTCAAATCTAGACTCACTAGTCTTTGACTCTTCTAGTGATGTCGTTCAATCTGACAAAGATGTTGCTGATGAACTTG
>VCJH01002568.1:51760-83573 GCA_024140565.1 Backusella australiensis | reverse complement strand
TATATATATATTTATTTGTTTTTCTTAAATACTTACATATTTGTTTGTTGTCTTTTTTTTTTTTGAAGTTGAAGAAGAGACCTGTGATGAAATTAGCCAAGCATGCTCTCCGTTTGTACCTACGTGTGGTTCGGTAACAGAATCTGGATCCATTTATTCAGAAGAATATTACGATAATTGCTACGAAGAAGAAGAATCTGTGTGCTCCCATCATTGTGACAGTGTTATCCAGTCCCAGCATACCAATTATTTAAATCACGAAGACGATGAAAAAAAACAAATTATGAATAGCGGCATGGATCCCAAACAGTTGGATGGTAACAACCCAGATGATAAGAAGAATAAAAAGAAGAAAACAAGTAAAGCTCGAAGGTTCTGGGTAACCTTGACGTGGTTCACTACGTGGTGGATCCCCAGTCCAGCAATGAATTATGCATGCGGTATGCGACGTGCAGATATACGTATGGCATGGCGTGAAAAAGTAACGCTCTGTGGAATGATTTTTCTGCTTTGTGCTGTCATGATTTGGTTTATTGCCTTCTTTGGTCGATTGGTGTGTCCTCATCAAGATTTATATACCCAGTCTGAACTCCAGGCAAAAAGCGATAGAGACAATGCCTATGTTGCCATTCGAGGTGAGGTGTTTGACCTTACTTTGTTTGCTCCTCGCCATTGGGCATCAGAGGTCATTCCAACCAACGCGCTCTTTCAATATGCAGGTCAAGATGCAAGCGATCTCTTTCCGGTTCAGGTCTCTGCTTTATGTGACGGTATCGAAGGCTCTGTTCCAAAAGAAGTTACGCTTGATGCCCATATCAACATCACTGATTCCAATGCAGCATATCATGACTTCCGTTATTTTAGAGATGATTATAGACCAGATTGGTACTTTGAGCAGATGGTGTACTTGAGACGCAACTATCGTCTTGGTTTCATGGGATACGATCCTGTTGATATCAAGAACCAAGCAGCCTACCCTGTTCAAATCGGTGGCATCAACACTCAAAGACAATGGGCTATTCTACACAACAGCGTTTATGATCTCACATCCTACATGATGGGAGGTCGGGTTCCTCGAACAGGCGATGGACAGAGTATGCCTTCCAACATGAATATGGATTTTATCGACAATTCCATCACAGAGCTCTTTCGTCAGCTGGCCGGAACAGACATCTCTGCCCATTTCGATGCACTTCCACTCGACAAACAAGTACGTGAACGCCAGTTGATCTGTCTACGTAATCTGTTTTTGGTTGGCAAGGTGGACACCCGTAATTCACTTCAATGTCTATTTTCAGAATACCTTTTGCTATTGATCACCGGATTTTTGTGTAGCGTCATTTTATTCAAGTTTTTGGCGGCATTGAGATTGGGAACCAACCGTATACCAGAGGAATATGACAAATTTATCATTTGTCAAGTACCTTGCTACACAGAAGGAGAAGAATCGCTAAGAAAGACCATCAACTCACTTGCAGTATTGCGTTACGATGATAAGCGTAAACTGCTGTTTTTAATTGCAGACGGTATGATTGTAGGTAGTGGAAACGACCGCTCCACACCTCGCATTGTGTTGGATATATTAGGTGTTGATCCAAACATCGATCCCGATCCAGTATCCTTCTTGGCCCTTGGTGAAGGCAAAAAACAGCACAATATGGGTAAAGTTTACTCTGGTTTATATGAATGCTCTGGACATGTTGTTCCCTATGTTGTTGTTGTCAAAGTGGGTACCCCCGATGAAAGACAGAAACCCGGTAACAGAGGAAAGAGAGACTCACAAATGGTCCTGATGCGCTTCCTGAATAAAGTCCATTTCGATTCTCCCATGACGCCTTTAGAATTGGAAATACATCATCAACTGAAGAATGTAATCGGTGTCAATCCAGGGTTCTATGAGTTTGTGCTCATGGTAGATGCAGATACTGAGGTGCTCCCAGATTCTCTCAATCGCATGGTTTCCTGTCTTGTGCATGATTCGAAAATTGTGGGGTTGTGTGGTGAAACCATGCTGTCGAATGAAAAGGATACGTGGGTTACCATGATTCAAGTCTATGAGTATTACATATCCCATCATCTTGCAAAAGCATTCGAGTCCTTGTTTGGTTCCGTCACTTGTCTTCCTGGATGTTTTTGTATGTACCGCATCCGATCTACAACGCGTAACCAGCCACTACTGGCCTCAAACCAGGTGATAAATGACTATGCTGAAAACCAGGTGGACACACTACACAAGAAGAATCTGCTCCATCTTGGTGAAGATCGATACCTTACCACACTGATATTGAAACATTTCCCACATTACAAGACAAAGTTTACGCCCGATGCTGCCTGTATGACGAGCGCTCCAGATCAATGGCCCGTTTTATTGTCACAGCGTCGTCGGTGGATTAATTCTACGGTACACAACCTTGGTGAGCTTATGTTTCTTCCTCAATTGTGTGGTTTCTGCTGTTTCTCGATGCGCTTTGTTGTCATGCTCGATCTGCTCAGTACGTTGGTGATGCCTGCTGTTGTGTGTTATCTTGGATACTTGGTTTATCAGCTCTGTACAAATACAAGTCAAGTGCCTCTGATGTCTATCATTACGTTGGCGGGTGTGTATGGTCTTCAAGCCATTATATTTATACTTCGACGAAAGGTACGTTTGTAAAATCATAAACGGTAATAATAGATGACTTATCGTATAAATTCTAGTGGGAACATATTGGTTGGATGATTGTTTACATTTTGGCTATTCCAATCTTCTCATTTTTTGTCCCAATATACGCATTCTGGCATTTTGATGACTTTTCCTGGGGAAACACACGTATTGTAGTTGGAGAAAAGGGACAAAAGAAAGCCGTCGGGCCTGAAGAAGGTAATTTCGACCCTGATACCATACCAACCAAGCGATGGTCGGAGCATGAAGAAGAAATGATGGAAAACTGTTGTTGGGAAAAAGAATCACAGTGCTCAAGACACAGTAAAGAAAGCGAATGTTCATGTCAAAAACAAGCTCATTCTCGATGTTCATCTGCTCAGTCCTATGAGGAAGGTTGTTCCGTGTATAGTCACAGTACCCATCAATCCATGCCTTCGGTTATGCCTCAACCACCGCGGGGATTAGCTGACATGTCGATTACTGGCGGCAGTATGTATACCGACTTGGGAGCGCACTTCAACGGCATGAATTTTACTGGTAACGGATCTATTGTTGGTTCAAATTCCCTTTATGGCATGCCAAGCGATGCTGTTTTGGTCCAGGAAATAGAAAAGATTCTGGATCAGCGTGATTTGATGCAACTAACAAAGAAGCAGGTGCGAGACAGTTTGTCGGAGATATTTGGAGTTGATATGAGTTGTAAAAAAGATTTCATTAACAAAAGTATTGATCAAATGCTTGCAGTCCGCTTGTAAGCAAACGCATTTTAACCATTATTCATTATTAGTATTTTTAATTATTACTTTACACTCTTGTATTTCTTTTTTTTTCTTTTTTCTTTTTTCTTTTTCAATTTGTGATATATATATAAAGTAAATAAAGTAGCTTAAAGTGCAGAGATAAAATATCTATACTCACGGCACACTTGGTGATTATAAGAGTAGAGTAGTCAATACTAATATAATAATTGCAATATTTGAAACCATCAACCCCACAAAAGCTGAGGATAACGTGACCATTTTATTACATACATTTTGCCCTGAAAAATAATCTGCTGGGGGTCAAAAATCCAATTTTATTTCTTTGTCTCGTAAAAGAACAAAAAAAAAAAAAGAAACGTTTCTCGAGTGTGCTAATGGCACCTTCTATCGCTGTACCTGTTTCAGAGCCACTGGCCGAGGTTTCAGCCGGTAAAAGACCGCCCTGGAGCTACAACCCTTCACTCAACCTGAAGAACCGCATGCCTCATTTCATACAGGCACCTTACCAAACAAACATTAGCCATTCGTCGTTTAAACAAAAGAAGAGAAAGGCCAAAGAAGTGACATCAGTGGGTGGAACTACCGCCATTGCTCGAACCTTGATGATGCAAGGCCTCTATTTGTTTTACAGAACCCCTGTCAAGGTACTGTCTTGTTTTTATGCACTTGCAATATAAAAGTTGTTAAAAAAAAAGAAAATAGCTTTTTCGGCCCTTGAGAGTGGATTATCTCATCATGGCACGTGCACTGCTGCCAATGGATGAGCATTCAACAAAGCGATTTTCGTTTCGATACACTTCTATTGGCATGATCACGCATGCTGTCAAAACAAAAGGCTGGAATTTCATTCCTCGACACATTCTACCGCCTCTCGTCGCAAACACACTGATTGGCACTGTTCTTTACACAACATACATTGCCTCTCTGCCTCTATTTCATCCACCAAGCGCCTTTCAACTCCATAGGCCCTTCCCTCCGCCATCCTACAACTCGGTGTTCATGGCAGGTAATACGGACAAACACAAATGCAGTAGAGCAATGGGCTAATCAATCAACATACGGATTTGTAGGCTGTCTTGCAGGTGCGGCCCAGTCCATCATTGCAACACCGCTTGATTCCCTAAAAGTGAGGTTTGAAGTCAATGACTTGCTGGAAGGAAAGCACACTTCGATGTATCAATTTGCAAAGTCCACACTGAAAGAACTGGGCATTGCCAGTGCCTATCGTGGATTCACCTTAACATTGATAAGAGTAAGTGTGAATGCTATCCAATAGAAGCAGCTGGATGATTGACAGGATGAATAGGATTCATTGGCTTGTGGCCTGTTCTTTGCAACATTTGAATGGGTGAAACAGCAGGGCTACTATTACTTTTTAGATGAAATGTATGGCTTGCAAGTCGACTCTAGAAAGACATTGAGCGAACTGGAGAAGGGATGGAATGAAGTGCATCACATGGCTGAGGAAGAGCAGCACTCCATCACAACATCGTCGGGTAAAAAGACCGAAAGACCGCCACTCATGTTGGAGCCCATGTTTGTGATCTTTGCCGGTGCAGCTGCTGCAATGGTGAGTTACATTACAATAGAAATGTATACATTTTTTGTATTTATACTAGTGATTGTAGGCATACCAAACCATCGAGCATCCGTTGTCAAAGATACACAGCATATTTTACATTGAAGAAGGTCAGTCAGAATTTACTAATAAAACCAAGAGAGAACCAGTTCAGAACCTCTATAAACGCACGCTTGAGCAATGCAAGCTTCAAGTCAAGCTGAACGGAGGCAGCTGGAGAAAGTTTTTATATTCTGAATTCGGCAACACTGTCATGCGAGTCATTCCAGCTACAAGCGTCGGTTTTCTGGTGTTTGAACTCGTCAAACGAGAGATTGATTTTAGAAGTATAGACTTTGACGCACTGTAAAGCTTCGAATGTATAAATATTTATTATAAATGTGTAATTAGTGTAATAAAACTGTATCGTAAACTACTCTCTTTTACTCAGTCGTTGTTTTTGCCATTGTTCGTACTCCCATTTAGCCACATTATCAATGTTTCTCATGTCCCGTAAATACAACTTGTTGGCTATGCTCAGCTCGAGTATATAATCCACTAAACCTGATGCATAGCAATAGCAGGTAACACCGTACCAAACGCAGCCAAACAATATACCAACACTAGATCCAGCCAATACTTGATTCAATGTATGATATCCCAAATAGATGCTATATTGTTCATATTTAGCCAGAACATTTATCCATGCAATGTGATAATCCACTTACCGAGAGAAGGATACCAATGCTGCGAGTGCACACATGGCTAAGCATATCAGATGCTTCCAATAGACATGATCAAGTCGAATTCGCTTATACAGGTGTAGGGTGCCATAAACAGCAAAAAACCAAATGAATTGGGAATGGCTCGAGGGCATGCCATACCCGTCACCAAGATGGCCTTTAAAACTAAATCAGCCTTCTTTCTTTCTTTCATTACAGAAATGATTCACTTACTGTGAGGTCGCTCTTGCTCAATGGCTTCTTTCAAGATATAGTTGAAAGCTTCGTTCAACAGCTGCCCAGCCAACATAAAAATACCTGCCATCTCACGTCTGGACACAATGACGGATGCATAAAAAACAAGAATGGCAATAGGTGCTAGCGTAATATATCCAAAGGCATACGCAATCTTGTCATTAGGATCAAACTGAACATGCGTCAAGGAAATCGAATCCAGTAGATGACTTGGATCAGTGCAAACTGTCATTTTTGAAAGAAAGTGGAAGAAAAGGGTATGTATTTATGATTTAAAGACAGTTGTTTATAACCAATGAAAATACGACAAGATACAAGATGTCTTTTTTTATCAATTTGATACAAAGTACTCAACTTTAATTCTAAAGCGTTAAAAGACTCGATTGTCCCTTAACATGGTAAATTAATATGAAAAGACATTAATAAGTTGTAATGATTGTGAGGAATATATTATTTAATACACAATATATACGCGTTCAAGGGTTGAAATAAACGAGTGATAAAAAAAGGGAGACATCAAATAAACAGTACACTTATTATGGAGCTGTGCTCATTCGACTTTGGCTATTTTTTTTTAAAAAAAAATAACAAGAGAAAGAAACAATAGTAATAACAATAAAACCACATGCTCTTCATTATAACACGAAAATTAAACATTTGTCTTGTTTAAAGAGAGTAATAATTCATCTGCATGAGCACAGAGAAACAAGCAATGAAGACAAAATATCCCATGATTATAATTGATCTATTATTCTAAGGAACGATCTCTTCTTGAATGAAGCAATACCACCCATTTACTATGAATTTAATATACCTTTAGAAACTGGAAATGGCATTTTCAATCCATAATAAGTTTTTAAACTCTAGGTTCTACTGTACAAATATATCCATGTTGGTAAATGACAAAGATATCACCATTGATAAGTGTTTTAGCCTTGTATTCGAGCTTGGCAATCCGAAAATTACTTAGTCCAAATTTTGGAAAGTCATCTGCATAATAATTTTTTTTTCTAGAGTGCAACACCAGCTTTGATACACTTGGAATTACCTTTAGAAATATTGGGTACCAAAAGACTGAGAACAATACATGCAAGTGGTGGTGCAGTTCAACTTTTAAATTGGAGGGCTCCTACTTTAAGCCATCTTACAAATAAGCTTGGCTCAAAAAGGGAAGCCTGTCAATGTAGCTAAAACAATTAATAAATGTAACCAAGAATCATTTATAAAATTATATATTACGATCATATTGCTTTATCTGTAATTAAATAAACCCATATACAAATATACTTCAGTATAAATATCATTTATTTTGAAAGGAACGCTTTTTTTTCCTTTGGTAAGTTTAAGTCTCTACATAACTAAAAGAAAATGACTGATTTTCGGGATATGCTTCCTTTATGCTCTACTCTGAATGAACCGTTTGGATGAGTACAATTCAATATTGCAAAATCAGGAACTGCCAGATAATATTTTTTCCTGATTTCTAAAGAATCGCTCTGATCAATGAACTTATCACTTTAAAACAAAATCTACAGGAGTCCTCATCAGCAACCTCAGATGTTACACCATCAAAACTTTAAGCTGATATTCCAGATTCTGGCATGAATTGGTGTTCAACGTCATTATTATTCAGATAAACGACATGATTGAAGTGTGATTAGCCCAGGCTGTCTGAATAATAGCGCCATTGTTTAATGTATTTTTTTTTTTTGTATGAATTGTTTAATGTAGCAGTCTAATCATGTTTTAGGAAAGCTAAACATTTAATATTTGCTTCATAATGCCTATTTCTGATGAGGAGAACCAATCGAACGAGAAAAAATAATTAAATAGAATTTTTGAACTGTCTATCTATTGCATAAAGATATTCTTTATTTCACCCCTTACTGTACATGTTTGTGGATATCTTTCACTTTTGGGTTGTTTATTTTACCGAAAATAATATATCGGCTCATTCGTTTGGTTTCTCGAGATTCTCTCTTTTTAAATAAAGTTTGTGTTGATACTTTTTTTATTTTTTCCAAGATTTTAAAGCTTTTTTTCAGGTCGAAAATGATTTGACTGGCCCCTCTACATAATATTAAAAGCTGCTTGATATTGAATAGCTATGTATAAACCTTGTAGTTTTAGTCTTCTAAAAAAAATAACATCTATGAAAGAGGGTGAGGGAGAGATGATTTTGTTGTATTTAACTAGTTTGTTTTTTAATTCACAAAAAAAAAAAGAGATTGAATGACTTTGGTGCATGCATGTTAAAATATCTCCTTTCTACTATTGTTATCACAATTTTCTTGACGTTTTAAAATTTCTCTAGAGTCTTTTTTATTCTGTCCCTTTATAATCCCGAGTGGATTTTCTTTCCTTTTTTTTTTGAACCTTTTTGATGTGTTTTATATATGTCTTTTTCCCCACATGAAAAACAGAGTATGGTTGCACAAATCACGGCTTTACGTTTTGGCAGTTTGTACCACTCTCCACATTTTTTGCACAAAGATTACATATGCACCAGTAACTTCCGATCCAAGTATGCTCCTCAACATTTAGCCGCTAATATGAACCTGTCATTCTATCAGTGTTTTCCATTTAGATTTCCTGGTTTTTAAAAAAAAAAACGGGGTAAAACATATGAATCAGCCAGTAGCGAATCATAATACCAGCGGTGTATCTATCGCTGCTCGTGCTGTTTGTTTATTTTACCCCACACGTTTATTATCTGGAGTTTAATCATGCAAAAGACAAAATATTTGCTATTATCAAACGACCGTGTTCTTGGGTCGAGATAATGGCAAATATAAATATCGCTAGCTTGGATGCAACAATAAGCAAACATAGTGTACATAATGTACATAGTTCCTCATGTTCATTCTGAGTAAGACATGATTCTTTCAATGTAAAAAAAGAAAAGAAATTCTAAAAGAACCGATTACCATGTCTGCTTTCCCTGGCAAATCATTTTGTTTTTAATTAGCCACTCAAATTTTATCCGTAAAAAGTGAAACGCAGCTCCGATATTATTTACTGGAAGACGTGTCAGAAAAAATAAAATAAATATAAAAAGGTTTTTTATTATTTTTTCTTTTTTATAAACTATTCTTTTTGTTTTTATTCATTTTTTAAATTGAAATATCTATAAGCAATGTCAACCGCTACCGTTAGTGCTGCATTGAAATCCAGAGTTCGTCGCCCCCAACTCTTGAATAAGGTGATGAAGCCTGAGGAGGCTATCAAGTTCTTCAAAGGAGGACAGTAAGTTACTTTATTGTTTAGTTTATACTGTTTGGAAAATTAAAAAGTCTTGTTTCTTTTTTTTTTTTCAAAAACAAAGATATATTGGTTGGTCAGGCTTCACTGGTGTCGGTTATCCCAAAATGACACCTGTCGCTTTGGCAGATCACGTTGAAAAGAACAACCTTCAAGGAAAGATGAAGTTCAATCTCTTTGTTGGTGCTTCTTCCGGTGCTGAAACCGAAGACCGTTGGGCTCAACTCGATATGATTGATCGCCGCTACCCTCATCAGGTGGGCAAGAACATCAAGAAGGGTATCAATGCTGGTCGTATTCGCTTTGCCGATAAGCATCTTTCCATGTTCCCTCAAGATCTTGTTTATGGTAAGAAAAAATATATATATGAAAACAAGGTGTTTAATGAATTTTACTCATGGTTGTCTTTTTTATATACATAAAGGTTTCTACACTAAGGACAAACCTGGAAACAAACTTGATATTGTCGTTGTTGAAGCTACTGCTATTACTGAAGATGGTTGGATCGTTCCTGGTGCCTCTGTTGGTGCCACACCCGAATTGATCCAAATGGCCGATAAGATCATCATTGAGGTTAATACACGTATTCCTTCCTTTGAGGGTCTGCACGATATCTCCATGTGTACCCAGCCTCCTAAGCGTAAGCCTTACTTGATTATGAGCACTGAAGATAGAATTGGCACAACTGCCATTCCTATTGATACTGATAAGGTCATTGCTGTTATCGAAAGTGATCGTCCTGATATGACTGGCGGCAACACACCTGCTGATGATAAATCTGAGGCCATCGCCAACCACTTGATTGAGTTCTTTGAACACGAAGTCAAGCATGGCCGCCTTCCTGATAACCTTTTACCTCTTCAGTCTGGTATCGGTAACATTGCCAATGCTGTCATTGGTGGTTTGGCCAAGTCTAACTTTGAAAATGTCACTGTGTAAGTATAAGTACAAAAAAGGAAAAAACGAATCGGGGAAGCTCTATTGAACTTTAATTCTAACTACTTGTCATTATAGGTTCACTGAAGTCTTGCAAGATACTTTCCTTGAATTCTTTGATTCCAATAAGCTCAAGTTTGCTAGCGCCACCTCGATTAGATTCTCCCCCGAGGGCTTTGATCGCTTCTACAACAACTGGGAAAAGTATAAGGTAAAATAGCAAAGTAATAAAAGAGAGGGAAGGAAGCAATTGTATTTACAAATACCGTCTTCATTTACAGGACAGACTCCTTTTGAGATCCCAGCAAGTCTCCAACTCACCTGAAATCATCCGCCGCCTTGGTTGTATCGCGATGAATACACCTGTTGAATTTGACATTTACGGCCACGCCAACTCGACCTTGGTGTGCGGCTCTGGCATGTTGAATGGACTTGGTGGTTCTGGTGATTTCCTCCGTAACTCTAAGCTCAGTATCATGCATTCACCTTCATCCCGCCCTTCCAAGACTGATCCTAACGGTGTATCATGTGTTGTTCCAATGTGTTCTCACGTTGATCAAACCGAGCACGATCTTGACGTCTTTGTTACAGAACAAGGTTTAGCCGATCTTCGTGGCTTGTCTCCTCGTGAACGTGCTCAAGTCATTATTGACAAGTGTGCCCATCCTGAATACAAACCCCAGCTTCAGGATTACTTTGACGTTGCCACCAAGAAGTGTCTTGCTGCAGGTAGAGGACATGAACCCCAGATGCTTGATAAGGTTTTCAAGATGCACACCAACTTGTTGGAGAATGGCACCATGAAGCTTGACTCTTGGTAACCGGTTTTATCGTGTAACACACTTTCCATTTAGATTATTTCAATTGTATCATAGCCACTTGTTTAAAAAGCAAACAATTTTTTCTTTCTTATCTACCAACAGCTTGCTGTGTATTAAATAAAGGATTTTTCATACCATTTAATTATCATTATTATTAACATAATGAAATAAAATAATAGTGCTTGGCGTGAAGTTTTGTTTCATTGTTTATTAAACTTTAATAAGTATTACATAAAGAAATGGCCTGATATATAACTGAAGTTTAGTTGCTTTTTTCTATTGAAATGTACACGGTTTCAAACCTGAATACTTCTCGAAATGTTGCACCCAGACAAGAGAACCACAAAAAAACAAAGTAATAATAGATAGCTAGTGAATTAGCATTCCAAGTAGTTCAGGATCATGGATATATTAATTATTATTAGGAGGCTACTTTGATTGCTTTTTAATCGGTATGGTTTTGGCGGAAGTGGGCAACCGCTTGTGTTGCTCTCTATAATCAATATATGTTAGCTCAAATGCTAATAAACATTTTGCTCTCATGATCATTACCTTGAACTTCATCAAGAGATTAACAATATCTCGAAATTTTGTGAAACTGCTAGCATTTTTTGGGAAGGTTGCTTTTCCTTCTGTGATAGCAATATAGTGGCTGTTTGCCACCAAACGCAAAGAAACTAACTCAATGGTTAGTTCAGTGTAGTAAAGACCAGGAACAGCTAACGAATCATCAAAAAATCGAGAGAGACAGTCGTCCAAGACGAGTTTTGACTCGAGTAAAACCTCCATTCGATCAGAATGGACCTTACCAACTTCAGGAGTGTTTCTGAACGTCGTCTCCATCAATTTGCGCCAGATTTTATTCATCCAGTCAGCTTCTGTCGTTTCAGGATGGTCGTAGGAAAGGAGATAGCTGTGGTACTGGAGAACTTTGATTCTATTGTAGCAACAAATGTTAGTGAAGAGTCACTTGATTTTTATATTATAAACTTACGCGTGATGGTACATGGCAAAGACGTCGCCATCGCAAAGGTTGTGTGCCTTACATTCGTATTTGGCGGCTTGGTACTTTGCTTCACCGAAATCATTCGACACCATCTGTACAATGAAAAAAGAAAGTATGTGTTGGTGACTTGTTTTTAATATGATTAGAGTATGTGCAAATGTTGTTTACCTGTTCAACCTTTTCTATTTTCTTTTTGATGCTATTAAATGCATCCACATCATCATAAACAGCAGGGAACTGGCCCTTCAAGTCTGACCAATATCTTTGGTCAAACAACGCAGTCTGGGATCCATCGGAGCCCCTTTCACCCAAGTCAATAATCGAATTGAGTCCAAGACTATCAAATAAAAAGTGAGTTACGAAAATTGATACCAAAAGTCAGTCAGCTAACCTCACGCGGCACTTATCCGCAGCATCTCCGGTCTTCTCTTCCTCTTCAACTCTTCTTCGCTTTCCGGCACTTTCAGTAGCACGAGCACCAGCAGCACGGAGTTTTTCATTATAGATTTTTGTCACCACTTCTCCATACAACTCAACTGAGTCATTAATTTGTTTGTTGATATTGCTCCTAAGTTACGAATGAATTAGTCTTATCACTCTTTTTTTTTTTCAATTTTGATTTTTGACAAAAATTTATTTACTTACATAATAAAATAAAGAGTCAATAATAAAATAAATACAAGTCAATGATAATAGCAATAAAAGTAGTGATAGAAGTAGTAGTAGTTGAATAACAACGTAAAAGGCCCAAAAAAAGTAAGATAAAAAAAAGCGGGTGAGGTGAAAAAGAAAAAAAAAATCGAGTTTAAATTAAACGATATCCTGTGTTTGAGAACGGTCACAATAAGAGGATAGCCTTTTTTTGCTTTTGGTTTTGTTCTTTCTTTCATCATGGCAAAACAATTCTTATCATGTGAGTGTATTCTATTCCTTTTTTTGAAATTATATGTCCGCTCTTTCTCATTCTCGTTTTGCTTTGAAGCACCGTCATTGTAAGTAAACGTACTCCATTAACAGGTATTGTTGTTATTTCGATTAGCATTATTTATAATGTTTAATAATAATAATAATAAACGTATATTCATATTTCAGCTGTGTTTTATTTTACTTTATCTTATATAATATACATATATATATAAGCTTAATTCATGAAAACCATTTGTAATATCATTTATCCATTTTTGCATATATTCATCAAAATACCAACTAAAATAATCAATTCAATTGCTCAAATAGTGGTAAGTGATGGTGTATTTAGAAATGATAAAGAAGTGCGTGTAGATTCTAACGGACAGTGTCGTTTTTCAATCATCTTTTGTCTTTCTACCTTTAACGAAATCTAATTTTACTTTTCGCTAATTGGCTTGTCACTTTCGCCAATTTTTACTGCAAAACCAGTACATTAAACATATCATTATAAACTTTGAGAGAGTATTGACAAACGTTGTCTTGTATAGTTTATTATTATTCGTGGTGTTCATCAATCTTCAAGACTTGATCAATACCTTCATTGACAGGTTTGATGTCCTCTACAGAAACTTCTGGATTGGTAGGCTGTTTTGAAGAGCTGTGCTTATGAGTGAGCTGATTTGACAAGCGAACCAAATCGACAGCTCTCTTAAATGTACGGCGGGCATTAAAGTTGTTGCGCACATTGGCCAAAAGATCTTCAGTTTGTTCGTTATCAGAGCTCAACCAGGGATGTGAAAGGGCTTCGTGTGCGGTAATGCGTGCAGTGGTATCAATAGTCAAACAGCGTTTAATAAAGTCCTTTGCTATCATCATTTATTAATAATTATATCAAATGAATCTCCTCAAAAAATTAAATACACTACCAGAATCACTAATGCCACTCCAGTACTCTTCATCAAAAGTATAATCGGCCTTCATGATGGCATTCATTTCTTCAATGCTATTGTTTCCCTCGAATGGTGTATAGCCACAAAGTAAGAAGTAAGCAATGACACCAATGGCCCACAAATCACTATGATGATACATATAAGAATCCCTGTTCCTTGTTAATTATGTGATACATACACTGGTTTACCGTGTCCGGTCTTTTGATAGATCTCAGGGGCCTATTATAGCATATTTAATCCCAAATATTCCCACTCCATTCCATATTGTATTGCACACTACCATATAACCCGGTGTTCCACAAGTTGTTCTCAACACATCAAACTTTTGGCTATCGATAATGCGTGATAAACCGAAATCTGCTACCAAAAGATCGGCATCTTCATCAGGTGTTCTGAAAATAAGATTCTCAGGCTGATAAACAAATAAACAATAAGTAAATAAAGCACAATATATATTTGTAATGAGCTGGTGTTACCTTTAAATCTACACAGTTAAAACATAAAGCAGAGAGTAATTTAAAACGTGAAAAACAGCAATAACAAAAATAACAATATAAATACCACGATGAACAATTCCATTATCGTGCAAGTAGGCAACTGCATCGCAGATGGTTCTAATGATGTTGGCAGCATCCTTTTCAAAGTAGCTACCCTTTTGACAGATGCGATCAAACAACTCACCACCAGTTGCCAAGTCGGTAACAAGATACACTAAAAACACGTATATATTCAATGTGAATACATGTATAAAACCTTATTTCCTTACAGTTATTCAAGGTCTCAAAGTAGTCCACTAGACTGAGGATATTCTTGTGGCCTTCAGATACTTTTCTCAAGATGTTGATCTCGTTGCGAATCATATGTTCACGTCCTTCCATTAGCCTCTTGCTAATCACCTTGACCGCATAAAATTTTTTGGTTTCAATCTATAACAAGGAGCGACATAAGAATACACGTTAGACACACCTTTCTTGTGGTTTATTTTAATTGCTACAAAGAAGAAAACTTACATGCATAGCCTCTAATTAACAGAACACCCCATCCGCCCAAGAAGTTTAATAGCTTTGGAGGATAGTACTTTGAATTATATCTTACCTTTTACAGTAGCATAAGTTCCATTTCCTAAAACTTTTCCTGTCTTGTATTTACAGGGAACTGTAACTGGTGCCTTTGCTGTGGACATTTTTTTTTTTTGCTCTCTTTCTCTAAAAGACACACTATTTCTGCAAACATAAAAGAACGTGAGACACCCAATATATTCAGCAGTCACAGTGTTTCATATTCTTGGTCATTCGGAAGGATGTCTTATGCGTTTGAGCTTGATATAATAGTGCTAGCGATCAGTTAAAGCAAAGGCAGTCTTTTGGATTATCGCAGGCAAAATGAATCAGTATTTCTTATTAGTGTTGCAAAATACAATCAACCCCTAATGAGTACGTCCTATTACAAGGGTTTAGTTTAGAGCAAAACGTCTGGAGACTTGTCGGAATAGTCCTACTTTATCAAAAGGAGAAGAGTATTTATCAGGTGAAAGAAATTACCAATAATTAAACACCTTTTCGAGCTTAATATAAAACCATGGTAACAATGACTCAAAAAATCTTAAAGAATTACTTCATCAAGATCTGTGCGGTTAAAACTCAAGATTTTATGGTCTAGAGTGATACTGTTTATTTCAAGAAAATGAGAAAAAATTACAAATTGATGAGAAAAAGGGGAAAAATAAATCAGAAAGCATTTCAAATAAATGAGAAAAACCAGGGGAATAATTGAGAAAATAGAAATATATCATGTATAAAGAGTATATTTCAGACAGTGAGCAAATAAAGAGATAGTTAGCCATGTAGCAAGGTCCATAAAGTCATATTACACACCAATGAGGGGTAGCATGATAAAAAGTAATCGAGTAACGCATCAATAGGACAGAGTTTACTGCCACAACGTCTGGTGAGCCAGACATACTATATTCCATTATTTTAGTATCATGCCTTGGGTTAGTACCAATCTCTTCACCTCTCTTAACCTCTTTTTTTTTTCTCATCAACCTTTTCTCAATAATTGTTCTCCTTTTTCTCAATAATTTGAAAATGTTTCTCAACAATTTGGAAATCTTTTCTCATTAATTTGAAATTTGTTGAAAAAGACAATATACCATGAAACCATACTCACTATTTTAAAC
The DNA here is from genome assembly GCA_024140565.1 of Backusella australiensis. Taxonomy (NCBI): domain Eukaryota; kingdom Fungi; phylum Mucoromycota; class Mucoromycetes; order Mucorales; family Backusellaceae; genus Backusella; species Backusella australiensis. Next base: position 67,571 of record VCJH01002568.1, on the reverse strand, counting down.
GGAGCCCGCTGTATAATAATATGCTTCTTCCCTTTTTTCAAAGCATCTGCAACTTATTCTAGAAAGGAGTAAAATAGACAATGAAAAGCAAATTGAGGGGTTTCTGTTTTTACGCGATTCAAGCAATGCTTTTTATTAAAAAACGCTCAGAATTGAAAAAATATTTATAAAGAATGAAATAACATCCAATAATACTTTATTTAAAGCGATATCTTTACCAATCTTTTGGTTCACACAGTTTACGGAACGAATATAAAAACACACATATCTCCCCAACTTTGATTCGTGTAACATGTTTAGGGCGAAACCAACAATAGCGTGTCTTCAAATAGTGTAAACTATAAGCACAATGCATGTTGGTTTCTTTAATTAGAATGGAATTAGCATATGTATGCTCATAAGAAAATAAGAAAATATAAAAAATATTAATATGGCACATCGTTACCATTTGCATGCAATTGGTTTCGAAGATTGATGAATTCGCGTAAGTAGTTACCTCCCATTTTTCAGAACACCAGATATGTATCGGTTTTACAGTTACCATTAATGCCACTTTAATTAAGGTGTTTAAAATAAACACCATTTCCAAGTGCGCGTATTATTTTTTATTTAACAATAGCTGAAATGGTCCTAGATCTCTTATCTCCATTATTTATTTGTTATTTTAGAGATAGAGCGTAAAGCCTTCCAAGTATGCTCATTAATGCTATAAAAAGCACATTTTAGCTTACAAATAAATGCACTCGACTATCTTGACATTTCATTTTTATACATACAGATTGCAGATTGATTGCATTTAATATTAATTTATCGATAAGTCGAAGCTCGTATCTTGTCTTGTATTTTACTATCCTTCTGTATTTTCTTTATCTTCATTCCTAACAATAGAAAGCAAGGAGTAAGATAACATGTTATATGATCAAATGATGATCAAAAAAGAGGGTACTTCTTTTTTGAATACGATTAGCATCTCCTTATTGTCATAATAGTTTTGATTTTTATCTCGTAGAATGGTTAGAAAACGTAAAGTTAGCATTCATGATTCAGTGTAGATTTAACCGATAACATGTTATTATTCCTATTATTTATTTGTATAATTATTATTACAATAATAATTATAGAAACTGCAAGATATAATTCTCTTTTTGTTTTTTTCTCTGCCTTCTCCTTTTTTTTTTTATCTATCTCTTGTTTTTTTTTTCAATTGGTCTTTTATGGCTTAAAGGCGAGTACATGACGCATTGGTTTTCTTTATGCTTTTTGGTATTCCGACACCATTGACCTCCCTTTAAAACGGTTTCTCTTTTTTGATCCTGTTCGCTGTATTCTCTTCTCTTTATTTATTATTTATTTCATTAAAAGCGCTTAAACCGATCGTGTCCATGTTTGCAAAGGAAAAATATCCCCAAAGTAGTACCATGTTGCCTCCAATCAAAGGGTTGCATAAATTAGCAAAGCTATCAGCAAATAATCCCATCGAGATGATTGTCTTTATATTCATGATTGCATCCTTTTCATATTTATATCTCTTTAATCTCGCCAAAACATCCGAGTTATTTGGTGCCATAACAGCCCTACCTTCGTCTCCCGTCTATTACGCTATTGCTAATAATGATGCTCATGGATTTACTCAGTTTCACCCAAGCAACCTTAATAATCAATATACTGATAAGGTTATCATTAAGCAAATCATTGTCTCAAATCCAAAAGGCGTACAGACACAAGAAACTCTATTAGCCATTCTTAAATTCCAAGACTATATCGAAAACAGCATTTTAATTCCTACAACGAAAGCATCGAAAGACCGTATTCAGCATTACCAGTATTTACGCCAAAGGGATATCTGTTATCGCTACACAAATGATAGTTGCTTTATCAAAACTCCTTTAGACTATTGGAATAACGATCAAAAACGCTTATTGGGGGATAAAGACGTAAAGCTAACAGTGAGTCGTCATCCAGAGTCAACGTTCTATTTTTTAACGACAAATAACACCTCTGCATTATCCGATCGTGTTGTCTTATTCTATGCTTTCAATTCTTCTTTTCGCCGGTTGGTGGATATTTGGGAACAAAAAGTTTTATCTTATTCAAGTGGTGATTTTGTTTCAACATCATCATCGAGTCTAAGCAACAACGACGCGATTCTACGTCTAACCGCTTTTGTACAAAATGTAACCAAACATGTCAATGAACTTTATCGCGTAAAGATTGGATTTTATTTTAGCACTAAATTATAGTTTGTGAGGAAGCTGAAAGGCTAATTCGTCAATTTATTTTTTTATATAGAAATCCAGTATCATTGATATTGTTGTGGTTTCAGGAGGCTATATCCTGATGGTAATTACTCTGCTTTCCTTATTCGTCAATATGAGAGCGATGGGATCTCGTTATTCACTAGGTAAAAATAATAGAGTATATCTACTATATTTTTACTGTATATACTTAATATTGTATACGTACTTACTTACTTACTTACTTATCAACATGTTGTATATATGATTATAGCCTCTGCTGTTATCCTTAATGGTGTTATTGCATTGATACTTGGGTTGTTAACAGCACACGCTTTGAATATTAGAATATCCACTTCCATGCTAGTGTAAGTTGGTTTGCTAGATCAATGTGAAATCTGATTGAATCACAAATAATAACAATAAAAGCGGGATTACTATTATTTAAATTATAGTGAAGCTCTCCCTTTTCTGGTGATTGCCATTGGTTTTGAACGGCCGTATAAACTGACAAAAACCGTTATTCTTGGTAACCGTAACACGAAGAAACGGCTGCTAGTGAGTGACACCATCGATGTTGGAATTGGGGCGACTCAGGTGACCATGATCGCCAGAGATTGTTTCATCGAGATCATTGTATTCTGCTTGGGTGCTAAAACGGGTATTACCGGTTTACGAGAGTTCTGTCTGTTGAGTGCCATTTTACTAGCCTACGATTTTGTGCTTCTATTTACATTGTACACAGCAGTGTTGACTTTGAAGTTGGAGGTTTGTGTTTCATTTCTATTTTTCTGTTGTTATTATTCTTATTTCATGATTTTAGCTTCGAAGAATAAGACAGACTAACAGCACTTGCCCGCCATCTCAAAGCATCACCACGCTCAGCACAAACAGAGACAAGCTCTGGTTAGAGAAAGCCAAGCTAGTGATGGTAAATATACAAAACGCTTCATCTTGTTGTACTCGCCTTTTCAAATGTTTTGAAAGACCACTGTCCACTGATAAGGCAGAGAAAAATTTTCTTCTTTTTTGTTCATGTTTATTATTCAAATTGACTTACCGCACGAATAATATTTATTTTGCTAGATTATTGGCTTCTTGGGAATGCATATCTTTAAGGTTTGCTCCACTTTCCAACAGTCAGGACAAGTTCAAAGTGTCGATAACAACTTGATTGCTTTTGTTCTTCATCAACTCTCGGAAACTCACTTTTTGGATTCAAAGAACCCCATCGTTGCTGAAATATTCCCGCCTCAGTCGTTTCATGCTGTTCAGCCCCATCGAGTATTAGATATCCTTATGAAGCCCTTTCAAGCCCTTTTTGACATTTACTCTGTCTACATTCAGCATCCTGTGATTTCCAAATGGTTGACTATTGCTCTTTGCGTCTCCGTCTTTCTGAATACCTACCTTTTCAATGTCGCTAAACAGCCAAAGACCATCATTGTACAGCAAAAGGAAGTCCCAGCTGCAGAACCCGAGAAAAAGCAACAGCGTGCCAAGACGAGCCCTACTGTCGCTCAGAAGCTCGCTCATCCCAAACCCCAAAGAAAGCCCCATCATCGTTCTGATGTCGTACGCCCCATCGAGGAATGCTTGGCATTGATGGCTACTCCAGAGGCTTTGAGCGATGAAGAAATCATCTCCATCGTCCAGGCCGGTAAAATGGCATCTTATGCACTTGAAAAGGTTTTGGGCGATTTTGAGCGTGCTGTTTCGATTCGTAGAGCATTAATTTCAAGAGATTCACTAACTCAGAGTTTGGAAGGAAGCTTACTTCCTGTCAAGAACTATCATTATGATAAGGTTATGGGTGCCTGTTGTGAGAATGTCATTGGTTACATGCCCATTCCAGTTGGTGTAGCAGGTAAAGATGAAGTGTGCATTGGCTGCTTATTATAAAGTGGTATACTAATCAGAAGGTCTTTTTGTGTGAATTTAGGCCCAATGAACATTGATGGTGATCGTATTCATATTCCCATGGCAACAACCGAAGGCTGTCTTGTGGCATCAACCGCTAGAGGCTGCAAGGCCATCAATGCCGGTGGGGGTGCCATAACCATCTGCACTGCTGACGGTATGACACGCGGGCCTTGCATCGAATTCCCCAGCATTGTCCGTGCCGCTGATTGTAAGCGCTGGATTGAGCAGGAAGGAGAGCAGGTTGTTACTGAAGCTTTCAACTCCACCTCTCGTTTTGCTCGTGTTCGTAAGTTGAAGGTTGCCCTTGCCGGTCGCTTGGTCTACATTCGCTTCTCAACAACAACTGGTGATGCTATGGGCATGAACATGATTTCAAAGGGTTGTGAAAAGGCTCTTTCCAAGATTTCCGAGCGTTATCCTGACATGCAGATCATTTCATTATCCGGAAACTATTGTACTGATAAAAAGCCCGCAGCTATTAACTGGATTGAAGGTCGTGGTAAGTCTGTTGTTTCTGAAGCTGTTATTCCCGGCCCTGTTGTTGAAAAGGTGCTCAAGACCACTGTTGCTGCCTTGGTTGAGTTGAATATTTCAAAGAACTTGGTCGGCTCAGCCATGGCTGGTTCCGTTGGTGGCTTCAATGCTCATGCTGCTAATATTTTAACTGCTGTTTATCTCGCTACTGGTCAGGATCCTGCTCAGAATGTCGAGAGCTCCAACTGTATCACTCTTATGAAGGCTGTTAATGGTGAAAGAGATCTTCACATCTCCTGTACTATGCCCTGTATCGAGGTCGGTACCATCGGCGGCGGAACCATCCTTCCTCCTCAACAGGCCATGTTGGACTTTATTGGTGTCCGTGGTCCCCATCCTACTGAACCCGGTACCAACGCCCGTCGTCTTGCTCGTGTTATCTGTGCTGCTGTTATGGCAGGTGAACTCTCTCTTTGTGCAGCCTTGGCTGCTGGTCATTTGGTCAAAGCCCATATGGCTCACAACCGTAATACCCAAACTGCTTCCAATCCAGCTCCCGTTCGTGCCATTGTTGCTGATGATTCTACACCACCCGCCACTCCTATCGAGAAGGAAGGCCCAATTCCTGGAAGTTGCATAAAATCATAGAGCAAAGCAGAACAAGATGAAAGTAGTATATATTCTAATTTTTAAACACACATATTCACCTACACACATGCACACACAAAAAGACAAGGAATGAAGAGATACAATCAGGGAACAAAAAAAAATACAACAAAAACGATATCCTCGTATAATGTTTGGTTATATGTAAAAACAAAATAGAGGGTTTTTTATAGAATTATTACAATTAATCCTTTTCCTTCCTTGTTTTTTCTCTTTTTTCTCTAAAATATATACACAACCCCTCCCCTTTGCATATCCTTTTCCCGTTCTTTCCTCTCGCTTCGTTTTATACTTTTATATATCTATTTTATTTTATTTTATTATTAAAGCATTCTGAATAGAGCCATTCATATCTTAATACAATACACTTTATGTCTATATTCAAGTAGAAATTGCAGGAGGGGCATTTATAGGGTCACAGTGGGTGGATGGGATTGTTGACGAAAAAAAAGGGATTTTGCAAAGGAATAAGCAGAGATGACTAATAACTATTCATTTCATCCCCTTTCTCCTGGAGCTGATTGATTTTATCGGTAGTTATTTCCAGATATGCCCTCCATTGTTCAATGGTCGTAAGGGCTGAGGCTACTGTTTTGAGCTGTTTTACTTGATCCTCTTCAGATGGATAATTTTCTGTTAAATAATCCATTAACAAGTTCCATTTCTCATTGGCATGTTCAGATATGGTTGTATTGTTCCCGCTACTAGCTGTAATTTCTGCTTTTAAGGACTCGAGATCAGGTATAGTTTGATTAAATGTCGAATTATTAAACGACTGAGGTACTAGATCGTCATCAAAAGTAATGGAGTCCAACTCGTCTATATTTTCACTTATGGATTCTAAGGTTGTATTTGGTAAAGTGTAATCTCCATCAATCACTCGAAGACATCCAAAGCCAGACCTTCCTGTGTTGCAGTCCTCCTATAGTATGGAGTGAGAAATGGGCCTTTTGATTCTATGCAATCTAATATATGATATTTTACCTTATTATGGCAACAACGAATGCAATATCTTTCCACGTCAGGTTCTATCAAATTGACAAAGTAGTCGTAACCTCTGCACTGTGCCCCAACTGGCTTGCCCATTGCATGGTTGTCATATTGTCCTCCGCCATCTGTATCATTTAAACTATATTTTGAACGGTCAAAATACCCTGTAACTTGAACATAGTCATTTGTTTCAGCAAAATGAGCATTTCTAATAAATCCTATTCATATAGAGTAAATATAAATTTTTGGTTTTCTTATCAGTCATAAAGCATGTTGCATACCTTCTGGAAGTATATTTGCATTTTCAATCAAGTTCTCGGTCGTACAAAAAGGAATGCCAAAGTCTTCAGTAATTGCAATTTCTTGTCCTGGTTCTGGCGGTAAAAATATACAAAAGCTCGATTCACTTCGAACAGTGGTCCAAGGTTGTACCAGCTCCCTTTTTACGAATGGGCTGGAAAAGACACCAGCAATCAAGCATAAACTAAATACGGCAGATTTGTGTGAATAAACCATTATTTTTATTCTTAAAGAAAAGAAGAGATATTATACTACAATAGATGCAGATTTATAGAGGGAAACAGGATAAAAACCTGTTTCTGTTTTGGTTTGTTTGTTAATAATTCATTTAATAAAAAGTATCTATAGAGTGCAATTCCTGATCGGAGTGATTATATCAAGACCATCATAATTCTCCTAATTTTACCCTATCATATTTTTATCAACATTAGGAATGTTATTAATGGTATATACTATAGTGCTCGAAAGTAGCATGAGGTATACATACATTATTATAATCCAAAGTCATTGATAATTTTTCATACACGTAGCATTGAATTCTATCTTTTGTTTAGATAATGTGTCATTGATAGATGGACGACAATTACTTGTAAAAATTTAAATTAAAAGAAAGTAAAGTCTATACTTTTGCCACTTCCATTGAATGAGGCACAAACCCAATCAGAAATATGCAAACTTGGCCAAAGGGAAAATAAGAAGCGGCTGTAGAAAGGGAGCAATTTATCTTTTACAATCAATGAGCCCGAATATAATTAATCTAGACACCGTGGGTGGCTTTCTTGGAGAGTAATACGCATAAGTTTTCCGCAACAATAAACATTGCTCATTCACTATAAAAGATGGAATTGTCGCTGAAGTTATGAAAGAAAAATCCTAGATGCAGATGACTATACTTATTATGTCCTTAGGAGAACTTATAGTATCTTTAAAAATACTACAGTCAAAACTCGATATCTAAATATATTTGATAACCTTTATTCAACTCTTGTTTGGCTCTTCAGACCTGTAAAGTTCCAATTGGCCAATTATATACTCAAATGGTACCATAAAAGAGCACTCCAATTTCAAAGCTGGACTGCATCATAACTTATGCGTATTGCTCTCAGCCTGCTGGTACCCATTATTTTCAAAAGCGGTTCCAGGCAAATTACCAAGTACTATGATGATTATATCGATTCATTTAAAAAAAAAAATGGTAATTTCATTTTTTTATAGATATTTTTTAGGATACACACCAGCCAATGTTAGAATGGTAAAAACGAAGTACTGGTACTTTTCATATCGATAGCATAGCATAACATACCATATCCATTTATTATATGACTATTTTACTTGTCTCATATGAAATGATTAGACTTCTGATCTACAGTCTGTTTCTACATCATCAGCTTCAGGTATACATGTAGGTCATTCAAGATCAAAATGAACCCTTGTGGTAAAATATTGCTACCTGAATGAATTTCTGATGAATAGAATACATCATTGTTTGGTAATACACATGTGATTATTAGATAACAAACACAATCCATATCTATTTATGGTTTTTGTTTTTGCTTTTGATAAAAATGGCAATTCAATAAAAAAAAAATGGTAGGCTGATTTTTTTGAAACAATCAAAACGTGTGACTCACTTTTCGCATGCATAAAAATAAGAAAATTAGGGATAACCCCTTTTTTCTCTCTTTTTCCCTCAACTATGAAAAGTAACATACATACTTGCTTACTTTCTGTCAATATGGCATCAGTTATCTCAAATTATGGTAAAACCATTCGAATAGTATATTGATAGTTATACTCACTTTTATCAATAGAAAAGCACGTCTCTTTTTTATCATCCAGTCTGTTTATTAATGATAAGAACCAAAATTGTTTATTACTCATAATAAAGGTAGACACAAATATTATTATATTTTAAAAACAAACATATTAAGTATATATACTCCTTTAGTACTACTCTTCAGTTGTTCATGGTGTTGTTATCATGCTTTAGCTCCAGTCTGTCAAAAAGGTACTAAATACATTAATCAAGTCAATGAATCATTTATTAAACTAATACGTTAATTGATTTTGAAACCATTCTTCAATAGTCTTGAATATATGTCTGCTTGCTAACAAGGCTCCAAATACCACAAAAGCAATACAAGCACGTCTGCATCCTTTTGACTCTATACAAAAGGGACGGGATCTGGTGCTTTCTACATTATATGGCCGTAGCTTCTATACAAAAGGGACAAAAGGTAAGAACAATCAAATTATTTTTCAATACCCGATTTTTTGTTCTGATTAATTTCTTATTCTGATTAGTTGCGTGTCTGCATTATGAAAGTAAAACGCCGTCTTCTTATTTTAAGTAAAAGTGGCCAAGATAAAAAAGTGCCAATGGTAAGTGGTTTCCCAATAAAACTTTATTTGCTCATATGTTATGTGCTTTTTATTCTGATATGCATGCTCTCTCTCATTTTTTTCTAGCCTCACGGACGCTTATTGGCATTTTTTTTTATTTGATTAATAAATTACGCCATGGTGAAAAGAAAAGCGCCTTCAAGTAAGCAATTCCTGAAGAAACCAATATTTATTTTTATTTTACTCTGCTAGTATATACACTCACTATATTTCTTCTTCTTGAATAGAGCCCATTCATGAATCCACAAAAAAAACAGACAGAAAATCAATTAAAAAAAAATCAATCACAACCAAAGCCGCAGCCACGGAAACAATAGCAACAGGTCAGTACAATTTCTAAAAAGAATTCGAAACAACTCACCTTTATTTTACAAATAGACTTTGAAGGGAAGGTGTCGCGAGTGTTTCTACAGATTCACAAATAACGACAAACTACTCAGTCAGAGAGACTCGCCGTTTTACTTCGCCGGTTACTCCAAGTAAGAAATATGACATGCAATATATTTTGATGGACTACTGAACCAATGTTTATTTTTTTTTATTATGCAGATGGCTCTCGACGATTTGGACCAAGCGATTAATTTAACTGCCAAGTTCGAATAAAAATCTAAAATATCTATCAATAGTCATGTCTTTGTCATTTGCCGCTATGGGTAAGTTTTTATACTGTGGAAATCAAAAAGTTCAAATTCTTATTAACACCTTATCAAATATATTCAACTAGTTTAACAAAGGCTTAGCTATGTACGTAAAACAAACCAAAATTGAAAAAAAAAGTGATAAAACTAATTCATTGGTAACTTAGGAGTAACATCGGTGATCAAATCAACGGCTCTGTTGAACAGTATGCTTCCGTGGTAGCAGATACCTATAATGACAGACTCAGTCAAGTCTCTGGTGCTGCAGGAAAGAGAAGAAGAGATGCAGAAGAGAAGAAAGCTGAGGAAGTATGAATCAATAAAACATGAAAGTACCATAAATAAATGAAATAAAAATAACCTTAAAAAAAATAATAGCTTGTCGAGGATGATAATATCCAACTGGAGCATTCAGAACTCTCACCAGGAACAATAATTAAACGATATGTCTTGCTAAAGAGAGAAAGCTACCATTCTCTCGATGCCGCGGATAAGTGCCGTGTGAGGTTAGTTGGTTGACTTTTGGTATCAATTTTCGTAACTCACTTTTATTTGATAGCCTTGGGCTCAACTCTATTATTGACTTCGGTGGAAGGGGCTCCGTTGCATCTCAAAAAATATTGTTTGACAAAAGAGATTGGTCAGACTTGAAGAATCAGTTCCCTGCTGTCTACGATGATGTGGATGCATTTAATAGCATCAAAAAGAAAGTAGAAAAAATTGAACAGGTAAACAACATATGCACATACTCTAATCATATTAAAAACAAGTCACCAACACATACTTTCTTTTTGCATTGTACAGATGGTGTCGAATGATTTCGGTGAAGCAAAATACCAAGCCGCCAAACACAAATATAAGGCGCACAACCTTTGCAATGGCGACGTCTTCGCCATGTACCATCACGCGTAAGTTTATAATATAAAAATCAAGTGACTCTTAACTAACATTTGTTGCTACAATAGAATCAATGTTCTCCAGTACCACAGCTATCTATTTTCCTACGACCATCCTGAAATGACAGAAGCTGACTGGATGAATAAAATCTGGTGCGAATTGATGGAGACGACGTTCCGAAACACCAGTGCAAGATGCAAATGGTAACATATTCTTTCATGTTGGCATGATATAAATTCTAACTATTTCTGAATAGGGGCGAGAGCATCAATGACTTAAACAACACATTCAAAGTTGATTTAAGAATACTAGAAGATGTCATTAAGCGAGGAAAGAGAAAGGAGTTCGATTCAGCCAATTGCGAGGCTGCTAAGAACACCCCTCTCGTCAGCAAAATAAGTACAGATAGAGCAAAACTCTTTATGGAGTCCAAAAATATTCTTGATGACTGCCTCGCTCAGCATTTTGATGATGCACTCTGTATCCCTGCACTTCAGTTTTCTGGGCTTAAAATTGAACTGCTCTCTTTACGTTTGGTGGCAAACGGCCTCTACGTTGGAACTACAGAAGGAAAAGCAACCTTCCCAAAAAATACCAGTAGTTTCAAACAATTCCGAAAAGTAGTGAATTTATTAATTAAGTTCAAGGTAATGGTTGTCGGATAAAAATCCTTATTAGTATTTGACCTAACAGATATATTGATTATAGAATGCAACACAGGAGGTTGCCCATTTCCGCCAGAATTATACCGATTATGAAAATAATCAAACTAAACATTCACGATGCAGAGGTTCTTGGGAGCCGCCAAGATCCGACAAAAGGGCTCGTGTGCCTGAACCTCCATCGAATTTCACTGCAAGTGAAAATTAAATAAAATAAATATACGGCACATGTGCCTTTCTTTTTTTACTTTAATGTTTACTTTTCTCTTTTTCTTGTTACTTTATTGATTAATTTAGTATTAGATTCATAAAATTTTAATATTGTGTTCTTGAATGAGTTAGTATAGTTATTCACCAAAGTTTATTCATGGTAAAGAAGTGCAGTGATAATACGCTAAAGATTGAAATTAAGCTTTCTTAATAATATAATGATTAAACAGGCCTGACACATGTTGTTTTCCAACCTAGATAAACCCAATCTTGTATGTCCGACACTAGGTCTATATATCCAGGCTGGAGGCCAAAAAAAAAAAATCCTGCTTCTCTTTCCCGCTTTTTCTTTTGTAAACATGGGAGAAATTTCAAAGCAAAGATATTTACTCAACCATATCGACTCTTTCAGTCTTGTCAAGTTTTATGAATATTACGGATTCGAAACACGACAAGATGGAGAGTATGCAATTAAATTTGCCTTGGATACTTTGCGCAAAAGACGAGACCGAAATGGAAAGTCGTCAAAACGCTTAAGTAGGCTAATTGAGTTGATTGAAAAATATGATTACGAGGTAAATGGTGTAAAAGTGTGACAATGAACCGCTCTTAAATTGCATATATAGTATTTGAACTCTACGGCAGCGCGAGTACACTGGTCAAACATCGATGTCACCAATATGCTACTTCTCAAGGCTCAAACCCATATTATTTTCCAATCTGAACATGAAATCAAAGCAGTCCAAAAGGCTATGAATAGGGATAAAAAGAACTAAGTGTTTTTTTACCAATGGTATCAATCTAGTGACTATATATTATTTGTACCTGTCTGGCTTATTATCATTATTCAATTATTCTTATAATGTTGATAAAAACGTATTGGAAATATCATGGTTTATTTTTGACTTGTTATGCCTTGTCGAAATGGTATAATCTATACGATTTTTATCTATCCAACATGATGCATCACACAATCTTACCACTGGCTGCATGAATATATTATATTAAACTCCGTTTCAAAGGAACATGAAGATCCTTTTTTTGTTTTTTTTTTTGCAATTATTATTTATACTGAATTCGAAAATAAGCAAGTGTTATCATTGTAAATGACATTCAGTTTATTAATAATCAATGGTAATAGTGCTTTGTGTTTGTTTGTTTTTATCATCATGATAACGTCATCGCTGCATTCCATGAAAGTCATTATAATCGAAATAAATAAATAAATAAAAAAGGGGGAAAAGCAAGAATAGCAGTTGCCACTGTCAATAAAAAGGAGAGAATCATGACAATAATAACAGGCAGTTCTTTTAAAATCTTTTTGCCTGCAGTTCTTTCTCGATATGAATGAAAAATAAGACGCAAAATGTGACTTTAAATTGTTTCAATGCATAAAATACTATTTTTTTTTTCCTTTCTCTCTCTATCACTTTTATATTTATATTTATTTTTAATACTATTCTTATTCCCTCTTACTCTCTTCAACACATTTGCATTCTGCTATAAAATGACGCTTGATGAATACGATCCTGAAGATGCACTTTTGGAAATTAGTCGCAAGCTTTCCAGTGTGTCAATCTATAAAATACCAGAGTACGAAGACCATGTCGATAAACAGTCTGTAAGTAGCATACAACCGTGCTTGTAAAAATAGCAAGCTTATCTAACAAGTACTCCAGTTACCAACAATCAAATATCTGCTACATTTATCCGATACAGACCAAATCAAGCAGAGCATACGGCTGTTGCGTAAATACCTGACACAAGGTAGTGAGTGTTATTAATGGATTTTACAAGTTTTATTTCTTAACCAATCAAAAGCAGGACGCAGTGATGAAGTGTTTGTAGATGATATACTTTCATTGGATATATTGCCTCGTATTAAACATCTGTTGGAATCAGATTATGATGGCGCTATAAAGGTACTCTCCCCCTTTTTTTTTCTTTTTTTTTTAGTGGTTACTCCTTATGATAGTAATACAATTGCATAGTTCGAGTGTGCGTGGATCGTAACAAATATAGCAGTAAGTTATTAGCAATGAATAAATACAAAATGTATATTTATATACATTGCATTCTTCAGGCAGGCACTGCTTTACATACAGACACAATTGTCGGGGCAGGCTTTATTGAAACATTATTAACCTTGGTAAACAACAATGAATCAGACCTGGACTTAAAATCGCAGTGTGCATGGGCCTTGGGCAATGTTGCTGGTGAGGCAGCATTCTACCGCCAGGAGCTTATGAATAGTGGCTTTACAACTTCTGTCGTAAATGTATTGAATACGATCTACGAGTACGCCTATACCAATTCTATGGACACTACCTTTGGATCTTTAAAATGTCAATTACCCAGCGATAATATGTATTCGAATGTCGAGGCCTTGCTATGGACGTTATCCAACATGGCGCGTGGCGGTTTCCGTACAGCCGAGTTTTATGAACTGGTGAGTTTATATGTGTAAGAGTGGGGAAATAAGACTAAATCGGTCATATCGTAAAAACAAAAAGTACGTACCCATGTTTGAAGTGTTCACACGATATATTGCATTCGGATACACAAGGCTGGAGATTGAGGTTTGGTAAGTCGTATGCTATACCAGCATTGTCATTATGGGATATCTAAATGTTGTGGATAAATAAACTAGCTGGGGATTATCCCGTGTATTGTACAACATGCACGAAGTAAGAGGATTTCATGACAAGGCCATAATAACAGAAGAACTATGCATTCATCTATGTAATATAATCAGGTAATATATATATCTGATTTACTATCTCTAAGTATTGATTCATCTTGTTGTATATATAGTGAAGGAGTGCATAGGGTGGTTTTGCCAGCAATTAGAACTGTTGTAAACATCACTTCTGGTCCAAACAGTGATATCACTAGACTTTTGAAAACGCCCATCCTGGCTAGTATAACGCGACTACTCCAACCCGATGCACCCCGTGAACTTAGAAAGGACGCATACCTAGTCATATCCAATATTGCTGCAGGAAATGAAGAAACAATTCACCAAGTTATTCAACATAGAATAGTCATGATCAATGTCATTGCCCATATTACGGTACCTGGTCATACATTCTCGACTACGCCTATGCGATGGACACCATCAATTTCATCGGCTCAATATGATTCATCTGCAGACGAATGGAAGCTCACAAAAGAGGCTTTGTGGATCGTGTTTAATTTAATGTCAACAGGGAGCGATCAATCCGTTTGGTAAGAAAAGAGCAATCTATTCATAGTAGAATATAAAATATAATAACAACAATCATAGGACGCTTTTAAAAGAGCATCCCAACTTGATCAGCAACTTGGTAGCATTGCTTGCCTATGAAAATTTGCCAAAAGCAATATGTGAAAAAGACATGGATGCGATTATATCCCTCGTGCAGAGATCGAACAAATGGGCTGATAAATATAGCGATGGATTAAACCCGTTCGTCCACAGATTGCTGGAGTGCGGTCTTTCTGATATCTTACCATGTTACGGTGAAAGCGAAACTCGATCAAAATTGGACAGGTTGATTGCAGCTTCACTTGAAGACGTGTTTAAAACAAATGAAATAACGGATACTATGGCGAATAACTTTGGCCTTCCCACAGCATTGGAGATGAGATCAAAAAGCAACAAGCGTCGTGTGATTCGTGGTTTGGAGGACGGGGATGTACGGTTGATCGAGAATGCAGTTGGCAATTTGCGTATTTTATAGTGAGAGAGGCTTTAATCTCATTCAGCTCTTATATAGAACAAAATGATCCCCTTTCTTTATATTTATACATTAATTAATAAATGTAGTATAAAATTGATCATTTTAAAAACACTTGTTTACAATGTGCATCTTGAATCAAATATACGAATTACCAAAATAGGAAGGTCCTTTCATATCAGGCACCTGCATTTGACACTCAGATTTAAGCTTTTTTTTTTTTTATAAAAAAAAAATGTTTTTCTCTTTTTTTCTGTTCTTTCCTTCATTCACACAAGATCAAGAAAATGGATCAAAACGCGGTTTACCAGCTCTTTGTAGCAACTTATAATCCAGATCCAAATATCCACAAGCAAGCAGAGCTGAATATCAAAAATGTAAAAGGAATAAACAGCACTTTTTGACTCGATAAACTAAACCTTTTCATTCCAAATTAGATTGAGTCAGAGAATGGGTTTTTACCGTTGGTTTTACAAATCCAAGCAACCGAAAGCCTCGAGTTGGGAGCACGTCAAGCAGGTAAAGAGTCAACAATAACAAGTGAAGCTGAGCTGTGTATTAAAAAACCTATTATTTTTTTTCCCATTAAAATGTAATGATTTCCAAAGCCGCGATTTATTTCAAAAACCGTGTTACTCGAACTTGGGAAAAGGACCTATTAAATGATCAAGACAAGCAAATGATCAAGGCCAGTA
>VCJH01002558.1:99873-110454 GCA_024140565.1 Backusella australiensis | reverse complement strand
TTTTTTTTTTTTTTTTTTTTCAAAAAGGGGTGGGTAAAGCTATACCTTTGCTAAATTCTCAATCTGATGGAGAATCATTGGCTTATTGGCAAATTCGACAAGTGGTTTAGGAAGGGTGAGAGTAAGGGGTCGAAGACGGGTACCGAAACCTTGAATACGATCGTTAATGCAAATTTCCCTACACACACACTTTTAACTTACCTCCAACAAGAATAAGTGCTTTCATGGTTTTTTTTTTTCTAGAAAATAAGTGATAATAACTCAAAGAAGAAAAGATAATAAAAAGGAATATTTGATTTTTATATTTATATATCCTTTCGAGAGTGAGAGCGAAATATTTAGAGACATTTGAATATTTTATTGTTGTTTATATGTATATAATAAAATTCCGCTCTTTTCTAGTTTGCAGATGCGTTTATCATACATGGACATTCATGTTTCTCCATTTCTCTCTTTTTTTTTTCTGCATCATATATGTGATAATTGATTGTATATTTATTGTTCTGTATTATATCCATTCTATTATTACATTCTATATATATGTTCATCATCGATAGATCATCGATAAAATCCTAGATAAAATCATATTGCTGGTATGTTATATTTGTATATCAACCGAGATTTTATATTATTTTATTTTAGTAACTTTATTATATTTATATCCTTTTTATGATAAATAAAACATTCTCTTCTATTTAAATTCATTTTTACATTTCCATTCCCCCTTTTTTTTCTGTGTACCCATCTTATTGGCTTAAAATAAAAAGGTTTACATTTTTTTGATCCTTGTGTTTACATTTTGACAGTTGATAGTTTTAAAACAAATTTCTATAAGAGAAAGCTAGTCCTATTTTTTTTTATTACTAGAGAGTACAGAATTGGATAAGAAAAACAATGCTAAAAATGTTATATATAGTATGAGGAAGCTATTTAAGAATATTAATAATCATGATAACCGAGGTCAAGAGTGCTACACCAAATGCAGTCAATAAAGGTACAAATGATTCTCGAAATGATGCACCCGCACCCAAATAACATGTAGGGCAAAACATGGCTTTATACATAAATAAGATGTTGATAAGTAAATAAATAAACAAAGCGATTTATTTTTTTTTTTTAAAAAAAAAAACAACACTTACAGTCTGTTCTACCAACATATGCCTCTGTTGAATACATGGCGACGACCAGTCTAGAGTCGGGCATGAGCCAACCTGGGCTTGGGAAAGCCTTGGGACCTCTTTGATCATAGACCCACACGGTATAATAACCCACCATCAAGGGGGAGCCGGGTGGAAGATGAGCCAAGTCCCAATTGGCTGAGGTGGCTGTACCAGGAACGATGGCTGCAGTAAATGTCTGTTTCTGAGGATTTGCAAGTGCCACGGTGAGATTGGCGGGCTGTACCTTGAGCACATTTGGGTCGACGGTCCATTCAAACGAGATGTTGGATACACCAATCTTGTATAGCGGAGGGAAGGTTTGGTTGGGGATCGGCTTTTTCCAGGTCAGATAGGCAGGTGGGATATCGTTAGAAAAGGAGGCATATGTTGGTTTTCCTGCAAATGGATTAGCATTGTTGTTGGGTTGTGCGGATTGAGTTGCATTGGCATGGGTACCGTTTTGATTATTGTTTCCGGGGGAAAGGGCGGTATGAACGGGTGGTGGAGAGTTTCCTCCACCAGGTGTAACACCTCCTCCACTTTGTGATGGTCCACTGCCACCGCCGCTTGCTGTGTTCATGGCGGATGGTGAACCTGTAGGTTGTGCTTGTTGTGCCTGTGAATTTGATTGTGGTGATGCGGGCGGTGCTGCTAATGTATTTTTTTTTGTTTGTTATTATTAAGTTCATGTATAATTTTTTCTTTTCTTTCTTTACCTGACTCATCAGCTAATAATAAATATATAGAACAAAGAATAATGTACCTAATAGGTTAATATATATATATATAATTACATCGCTATCATCGTAAGTTATTACCTCTTTTAACATTTTCTATGGCATGACTAGTGATAATGAATGAACCACAGAACAGATATATAAAAAAGAGTATTCTCATGATAGTATTATTATGATTACTATATTATTACTACTATATTCTTATAATAATAATATTATCTTTTTTATATAGCAATACAATAAATAATAAGAATAATAATATTAAATAAAAAAAAAAGAAAAACAAAAGAGAGAAAAAGAAATGTTTAACGAGGTACATACACACAAACTCAATATGTGTGATTCCCCTTCTTTCAAAGGGGGCTAAAGAGAGAGACAGGAGCTCTTAAAAAGAAGAAAAGAGGGGGGGATGTTAAAGGGATGCAGCGTCTCTTTTAATGAGTACAGTGTACTTCTTTGTTTCTTTTCAGCTAAAAATAATATAAAAATCACAACTAAAAAGGAGTCTTTGGGATCCTTATTTTTTTTTTCTGCCCCTTATTTTCTATTATATTTTAAAAACTCACTTTCTAGACCTTTTCACCATTTTTTTATTATTTTTATTTTTACACTTCTTTTTCCGTACCATTTCAGATTGTGTCAATCATTACCCTTTTTCCCGTATCATTTCTTGTTTAAAATAATAATAACAGTACAATCGCTTTTATTTATTTTTAAAATCGTGAAATAATGATATAGTTACGGATTGGCAGCAACTGTTGACCAAGAATGTGACTTTGGATCGAACTGATAAACCTAAATAAAGCAAAAAGACCATTTAAACTACTTGTACTTAAAATTTTTTGAAAAAGCATGAAATTTACCAGTCTTTGTTGTGGGAAAGTATTATAATTAAAATACTCGACTTGAGTCACTTTATATATCAGCAAACAAAAGTTATCCCTCGCAATATCATGAACCACATTACTGGATTTTGTTAGAGATTGACAGGAAAAGGCAATATCATCCGCTTTAGGTATTTCGCCTTTTGATGGCCATGTAAACTCTGCTCTTGTTTTTGGATCCAATTCATCCCATAGTTTTAATCGTTGCTTTTCCCAAAACTCGCTATTGTCCTCATCGGATATCTTTGGTGGTGGGAATCGAGTTACTTGTATGGGTGCGGAGGCAATGTAAAACTTGCCAACAAAGTTGTAATATTCTTTTGTTTTTGGCATCATCCTATTACGTATATATATATATATATATCAGCCCCAAAAGGATATATATATCATCATCATCATCATCATATCTATAACTTGTTACCAGTTGATTTTTGCTTGTGGATTTGTCTTTATATCTCCCATTAACCGATTATCATTCATGGCCAAAAGAAACTTGAAGAGTTGACCATCTTCTTCCAAAAATCCCTTGAACCGAAGACAGTGTAATGATAAGTCGCCTGATCTCTTGATATTACACATCGGTAAATACGCTTTATTAACTGTGTGTTAACAAACTAAATTCGAAAGAGGAAAAAAAGCATACTTCTTACTTGTATCTTTTGGGTTATGGTTTTCTTTATAGCTTTTTGAAAGTGATTTAAACCAAGGTGGTGGTGTTGTCATTGTATAGTATTGTGAATAGAGCGAAAAAGAAAAAAGAAGAGGGAAGAGTAATAAAAGAGTAAATTAATTTCTTGATAATTTTGTGTGCTATAAAAAAAAAACAAGTTTTGTGTATCATCAGAAATTAACCTTGTAATACGTTGACACAATAAGAAGGAAAAAGTGTAATAGTTCAGTGCCTGTACACACCCAGGTGTATTATATGATTACACTGGTATAGTATTTATCGACATATGCATGTATAAAACAGTAAAGATGATGCATGTAAGAGCATATATACATATGTTTATTAGGATTAATAATAGCTATTTAAGCGGAAGTTGATCTGACTATTTTATTATATATTATATTAAAAATATGGGGTCTCATCAAGGGAACCCAGTTTTTGGTTTTACAAAGTTATTTATTTGTATCTATCCATGTTATATTATATGATGATGTTTATGACTGCTTACTTGTAATCAATCATTAATGACAAGTGACTTGTCTCTCTGTTATATGAACAAGAAAGAATTGATAAAATTATGCTAAATCGAAATGAAAAAGTCAGATATTGATTGAGTGTGAAAAGTCTTTGTCCAATCAACTTGATTCATAGGGTAAATCAATTAATAGAAAGAGAAGAGGATGATGATAATGATTGCTATAGTAATAGCAAAGTATCATGGCATATATGTCTGGTATCATTGCAAAATAGAAATGACACGCATTCCATCATGAAATGTGAGATCTTGTTTTTTCTTTTTTCTTTTTTTTTGTGCTGAAATGTTCATTATTCGTTTTTGGATAAATTATACTATTCAAATCAAATGACAATGTTGACCGTATTCATATTGATACAATAGCATGGATTGAATTATCCTCCCTTCTCTTTCCCTCGTCAGATACTCAATATAAACCAAAAGCTTACGGTACGGAGTTTGAATACCTTGTAAGAAATCCAAGCAGCTCCCAAAGATCAAAGCAAAGAGTGACTTGAAACATTCAAAGGCCGCCAAAAAGGGGTGGTAATAGAGAGGGGAAATAAAAATACACACACAAAACTATTCCTTTTTCTTTCCTTATTTTTGTTAAAACCACCGTTATTAAGCGTCTCTTTTTCTCTCTCAAAGGAAAAAATGACGCTAGCAAACCAACCACCACCGCCTAACCAACCCCAAAAGCACCCCGCTCAAAGGTAAGTGTGCTCTGTTGAAAAGTAACCCAATGACATTAAACTCGATCTTGTAATAGAAGTGCTGTTGGCAACAATTCACCTTTACCAAGTGTTGTTGGCACGCCTTACAATCATCATCTTCATTCGCCTTCATCAATGGTACCGAATCAAGCACCAGTGTATAGCTCACCCTACTCTACAAGTCAAATACCAAAGCAGTACATTCATCCCAACACAGCCAGTTCGCCTCCACCACCACCTCCGCCACAGGCACAATCAGCTGCTAGCAACGATTCTAACTATCGACCATTAAACGTGAGCGATGCTCTGACGTATCTTGATCAGGTCAAGGTTCGCTTCTCCGACAAGCCCAATGTTTACAACCAATTCTTGGATATCATGAAGGATTTTAAAAGTCAAGCGTAAGTTTCTCACACATCGTTACACGCTCCTTTATTTCTAACTCTTATTGCACTTTATCATAGTATCGATACTCCTGGTGTGATTGATCGTGTGTCAAGCTTATTCAAAGGTCATCCACATCTCATCTCTGGATTCAATACGTTTTTACCAGCTGGTTACCGTATCGAATGCTCGGTTGATCCACGTGATCCTATTATTGTGACAACTCCAACTGATGTGAGAAGAATTGATCCTAATAATAACTACCGTCCAATTCAGCAGCAGCAGCAGTTGCCGTCATTATCCTCACCGTATATACCACCTCCGCAGCCTAATAGAACTCATTCGCCCGGTATGTCGACCCCTCCTTTACCACCGCCTCTTCCTGCTCATTCACAACAGCCGCCACTGCCTCCTACTGCTACTGCTATGACTACGCCAAATAGCACGCATACTCAAATAGAGAATAGCAATGGCAGGAAGCCACCCGTTGAATTCAACCATGCCATTAATTATGTGAACAGGATCAAGGTAAACTAAAAAATAAAAATATTTATACAGTTAATGGCTTCTAATATTGGGATGCATAGACTCGGTTCGCAAGCACTCCGGAAGTTTATAAACAGTTCTTGGAGATACTTCAAACCTATCAAAAAGAACAAAAGCCTATCCAAGATGTGTATGCTCATGTTCAATATTTATTTGGCGATGCTGATGATCTGCTTGAAGAATTTCAGCAATTCCTACCGGAAATCCAAGACAGGGTTGGACAGAAACGAATGTTATCCTCTCCACCTGCTAATTCAAGCAATAAAAAGAAAAAGAGCATGGTAAAGAAATCAATATATTATATGTATCCGTGTCTCCTCTTATTAAAAATACTCCCTTTCTCTTAGCCCAAGAAGTCTACTTCCGAAGATCAGCAACAGCATTTGATAACAGTAGAGCAAGTTGAAATGTTTGAAAAGATCAAAATGCACATAGGAAACAAACCAAGCTATGAAGAGTTTTTAAAACTGTTGAATCTATTTACCCAGCAAATCATTGACTTTGACCTCTTGATGGAGCATGTAAAGAACTTTTTAGACAAGGATCTTTTTAACCAATTTAAAAAAATGATGGAATATGTGCCAACCGAGCATCCAATTGAAAGTCCTACTTTCCCAGTGGTGCCTAAGCCCGATTTGAATCAGTGTGAGGCTATTGAGGCCAGTCCTAGTTATAGAATTGTAGCAAGAGATGTAAGTTCATATATGTAAAAAAAAAAAAAAAAAGACAGGATATTCATTACTTCTTTTTTTAGTGGCAAAATCAGCCTTGCTCTGGTAGGGATCAGTTATGCTGGGAAGTGCTTAATGATAAGTACGTGTCACATCCGATTTGGGCAAGTGAAGATAGTGGGTTTGTCACTTCTAAAAAGAATTCATTTGAAGAAGCACTTCATCGATGTGAAGAAGAAAGGTAAAACCATTCTGATTATTTATTTAGTGATGATAGACTAAACAAACGATATGTAGATACGATTATGATCTCAATATTGAAGCCAACCTCAACGCCATCGCGCTTTTGGAACCCATTCTCATTCGTATAGAAGGCATGACGCCCGAAGAGCAATCACAGTTCCGTCTCGAACCAGGATTAGGTGGCCCCACTGTTTCCATTTATGAACGCATCATCCGAAAGGTCTATGACAATGATCGAGGCAATGAAATCATCCGTCTTCTTTACTCAAAGCCCGCGACCGTTCTGCCCATCGTTTTAAAGCGACTCAAGATCAAGGACAAGGAATGGAAACATGCTCAGCGTGAATGGAATAAGATTTGGCGTGAGCTGGATTCAAAGAATTTCTACAAGGCGTTGGACTACCAGGGCAATGCATTTAAAGGAAATGACCGAAAGGTCTTGACAACAAAGGCATTATTATCTGAAACAAAGTTTGAAGCGTTTGACTTTAAGGATGAGGAAATCTTTGAGGATATCTCCAACTTGATTCAGCTCTATATTGATAAACAGACTGGTTTTACAAAAAGTGATCGCTTAAAAGTGAGAAACTTTGTGAAAACAACTATTCCCTTCATTTTCTTCCATGTGCAGACAGTCGAGGACGAAGAGGAGGTGGACGACGACGATGAAGACGAAGAGGAAGAGGCAATGTCCAATACAGAAGATTCAGACTCTGTCTCATCATCAAGTCAGCAAACAAGAAGAAAAAGATCGCAAAGATCGGCATCAGTACAAAGAGCTACCTCAGTGAATACAAGCTCGGGTGATGAAGACACCCAACAGAGCAAGAAATTACTAAAAGATGTGTTCAAGAAGAAGAAAGATACCAGTAACAGTAATAAAAAGGTCAAGCAAGAATCAGGCCAGTCTGAAACAGATGACGAATCAGGTGACGAAGAAACTGAAAAGGCCAATGACCAACAAGAACTATCTGTAAAGCAAGAGCCAAAGAACAATAGCGATGAAGAAGAATTGTTTGCTGCTGCAGCTGTAGCTACAGCACCTGCCATTATCAACGAACGCACTCTCTATAGCTTCTTTAGCAACTCAAACTTTTACTGTCTGTTCCGATTGTATCAAACACTTTATGAACGTCTTTACAAGATGAAAAAAATAAGTGAAAATATCGCACAAGACCCAAGTCTTGAAAAGGTTTTCAACCAGACTGCGGTTGAATTGGATCTTTATACAAATAAATTCGAAGGTAAGAAACAAAAAAAATGTGATAATGATATTAGGGAAAGACCATTCATCTTTTTTTTTTTTATTAAGATGTCGATCTATCGAATGGTTACTACAACGCCATGCTTGATGTCATTGATCGTTTCTTTGAAGGCGAAATTGACATTGCAGCATTTGAAGAAAGTGTCCGCTATATTTTTGGCATCGATGCATATATTATGTTTACTGTAGATAGAGTCATTCATTCATTAATTAAACAGGTAAAAAAAAAAGGTCTATTTTTAATATACATTTTACTCATATTCCATCTTTTGATAGATTCAACTTGTCGTTATGGATCGTAAATCAACTGAAATACTTCAATTATTTAAAAATGATCAAATGGCGGATTCACCCGCCGTCCTGTCAGTCTATCGATCCAATGTAGAAAAAGTACTTGGAATAGATGAAACTGTATACAAAATTAGCTTTGTAAGTCTCTTCATTTATTTTGTTACTAGACAGCTAAACAATTCTCTTTTTTAAATAGAATATCGGTGAACATATTATGAATATCCAAGTGATGGACAAGTCTAGTAAAAACACAAAGTCAATAATCAGCCCACAAGAGCGATACGAGGAATACATGACAAGTTATATCAACTGGACCAACAATACTGAGGGAGTGGATCGTTCCCTTCTGAAACCATCCTTTTTAAGAAGAAATTTCAAGCCCGAGGATAAACACTTGCAAGAAATCTTCGTGAGATCGCAACTGAGATATAAAATTCAACAGGAGTCATATCACATGTATTATATCGTTGGCTCCGAAGATGCTTTTATCAGATCATCAACAAGCCAATCCAAAGAACGCAATCAAAGTGGCTGGCTGGATTGGCTAGAATCAAATGGAAATGATCAGCTTAGTGAAGAAACTCGAAGCTTATTTAATTAATAATATATATATACACACACACACTTCCTCATACTCTCTTTTTATATATGTACACATTTATAAAAAAGAACAACAATAAGAATAATAAATAATCCATATGGTTTTATGTTTAAGTTTTACAAATGAATATTGACTGAGTTCATAGTCGTTGCGTGTTACAATGCAGTTTTTTTATGTTGTGTAATGAGAGTGTGCACGGGCGTTTGATTGATAAATAGGGTTTCACAGTTTCATAAAAATGGAGAGTATTATCCATAAAACGTTTTTATGTATATGCCTGTCAATATTAACTTTATAATAAAAAATATTATTTGCTACTTTACGCCATAATGCGGAATGGAAAGAAAATACTAATACAAAGACACACAAAGATGAAACAATCGACCAATATATATATTCTATATACCATTTTCCAGTACATAAAACCGTATATCATTGGCTAGCTCATATTTCTATTGCAAAATAGGAAAGAATATGCCGAAAAATAGGTTCAAAAACTTATTCCACCTTACAGATTTTTTCAATAAAAAGTACTCCAATTTCAAGTTAATATTGTAGAACCATTATTTTTTTAGTAATAAATGTATGCTAGATTTTTATTTGAATCTTGCTTGTAAAATGAAAGAGAAATAATGAATAAAGCTAGATTATGAAATGATAGGATATGACTAAAATGAAATTTAGTTCATGACAACAGCTCTGTAACGAGGCTTGGCATCACGGACAAATTGGAAGGCCTCATTGATTTGGGACATGGGGAAGGTGTTAACCCAGGTGCGGATGTTGTGCTTCTCGGCAAAGTTAAGACAATCCTGGATGTCGGAGGGAGAACCGATGAAGGAACCAGCAAGTGTGAGTTGCTTACCGCAAAGAACGAAAGCAGAGATACCAGAGAGAGGAACTTCGGGAATATCACACTGGATGAAGATACCGTTGTTCTTCAACATCTTGAAGTATTGTTCCCAACACTTGTTGACAACCTTGGTAGCGAGAATGTGGGTGAAGGTGTTGTAGTGGGGTTCCATCTGTTCTTCGTTTTGCATCAAGACAAAGTCATCACAACCGAGCTTCTTGGCATCTTCAGCCTTTTCGGGGATAACATCAAAGGCAACGACCTTGGCGCCCATAGCCTTGGCCCATTGGATACCAAAATGACCGAGACCACCCATACCGAGGACAGCAACCTTGGAGTCGGGACCGACATTGTAGCGCTTCAAAGGAGCATAGGTAGTGACACCACCGCAAAGGAAAGAAGCGGCAACTTCAGGAGTCAAGTGATCGGGGATGTTGACAACGAATTCCTTGTTACCTCTCCACTTTTCGGCGAAACCACCATAGGTCTTGTCACGAGTCTGGTTGTCATAACGATCGTTGAAGGTCCAGACACAGTGAGTGGAACACAAGTTCTCCATACCCTTCTTACAGTAGTCACACTTGTGGCAAGCAGCAGATTGACAACCGACACCACCGATATCACCGACCTTGATGTTGGTAACATTGGCACCAATCTTGGTAACCTTACCGATGATTTCGTGACCGACGACACAAGGGAATTCAGTTGGTCCCCAACCTTCATCAACAGTGTGGATATCAGTACCACAGACGCCACAGCAGATAATGTCCATCTGGACCATATCTTCATCCCAGTGACAGAAGTTCATCTTCATGGGGGCAAGAGGCTGGCCTAAAAGGTGAAATTGATAAAGTTTGTTAGTTTTTTGCATAGAATGTTGTTTAGAGTGAACATACTTCTTCCAGAACAGGCATAGGCAGTGAAGGTTTCGTCAGACATGTTTTGTTATGTTGAATGTAAATGAATACAAAGAAGATAATGAAAAAAAAGTAAAGACGTGTCAATATCGCCTATTTTATATCTTTTTTAATTTTAAATTATGCAAGC
>VCJH01002558.1:83906-98218 GCA_024140565.1 Backusella australiensis | reverse complement strand
GTTTTTTTTTTTTTTTTTTTTTTTTTTTTTTAATTTATTTCCAAACATGTCCACATAGAAAAATGAAACCTATATTTATTAAAGTACCAATTATATTTATAGGCTTAGTCGCTTTAATCTGATGGTTGGATTTTTCATGCTTGTTGTACTTTGGTTTTTCTCTGGTATTGATGGGAGTGATAAATGACAGATCACGCTTTTTTTATATTTTGACATGTTGTACGGACTATTCTCAATATCCGTGTGATTTTGAAGATCTTTTAACCTGTCCAAGACTTACTTTAAAGATATATACTCATTATATATGTAATATTAAAGAAAATAATAAAAGTCAAAATGAAAGAAGCTCGAAACGTAAAAGATGTTGACTTGATTCAGCCAGTCGGTGATTCATTTCTATGAAATTGACTCGTTTTGGAAATGCTGAATCAATTCAACTTTCAGTGCTTTCGAAACGATTTACCTAAAAATGCGTACATTTGATCCCTGAATCTTGTTGTTGTACCCTTTTAAATATGTATAACCTAAAATGTGCTACGCGTTCTTTGAATTGTGTCAGAAATAACGTTTTATATCAAAGTTAATAGGTGCTTCATAAAGATAGAAATAGTCTAAAATGTACGCTGGGGCCCTTTCTTTTTCCGAAAGAAACGAGAAGCAGTAGAACCACTATGACTCCAAGAACATCGATATTGGTTACAAGCTTGTTAATATATCCAGAACAAGTGAATAAGACACAGAATAGGCTTCTTGTTATACGATTTGATATATAGGATACTCTCAATAAGGTGATGCAATTAGGTGCTTTATAAAACAGATTGATGATCATGTATTAAATTGCAATAAATAGATATCGATCGACTTTATTATTGTATTTTAACGTTTTAAAGACCACCATGACCATATACACACATTACATTTCTCTTGAATGTTAATAATACAAAATAAAAGTGTAAAATCTACCAATTTTCCTTCCCAGACCCGTTTCTTTTTGTTAAAAATCATGAATATATTAAACAGAGGAGCCTTGTCTAAACTAAGCAGAACTTTTCATAATAAATCAATATTATTTCGCTTCCTCCATCATGAAGGAGCGAATCATCCTTCCATTAGTGATCACGGTAGACTCCGTACAATTGAAGATCAATACACAGCCGACATGAGCACATGTCCTCCTCATGTCTATAGCAGCATTTACAAGGACATTTGTAAAGAAACAATAGATCGTCTTGCCAAATCGCACATGATGGTCAGTCCTTCCCAAGCACTCTTCTTGCACCATCTTGTGAAACTGTTACAACCCTCACAAATACTCGAAATTGGCGGATTCACAGGTGCCAGTGCAGTTGCCATGGGATCTGCTTTACCATCGAAGGGAAGATTGTTGTCGTTGGAATTGGATCCCGAGCCACTTGAAATTGCCAAACGAAATGTAGAAGCTTCTGTATTGCATGATAAAATTAAGTTTCAATTGGGACCTGCCCTTGATAGGTGAATGGGAAAAATAGAGTTCATTTATGCAAAAACTAAAATTACCTATTTGTTAGTATTATTGAATTAGCAAAGCAAACACCCAAGCCACAATTTGATTTCATCTTCTTGGGTAAGCTTATTTTACTCATTGAATGTTTGTTTTACTCAACATAACTGGTAATATTAGATGCTAATAAGGGTGCGTACATAAAGTATTACGATCTGATCATGGAAAACGATTTACTCTCAGACAATGGCGTTCTAGTGGCCGATAATGGTAATCCAGCATTGAATGTCTTTATATCGCAATATTTATTTATTTTTCTACTGTTTAGTACTTCTTTATGGCCAAGTACATAGGGAAGCAGGTTACAACGACCCTCAGGAGTTTGAAGCGTCAAAGAACATTAAAAAGATGGCAAAGAAACTAGATGCATTTAATAAGCATGTACTCCAGGATCCAAGATCGGAGGTTGTTGTTCTTCCCATATACGATGGCGTATCCATAATAAGAAAATGCGACAAGTTAGATTAGGAGGATATAGCAAATAGTAACTTAGTTGTATGAATAAACTTATAAGACGTATTTTCTTCATTGAATTGAATATACATCACAAAGAAGAAATCAATGGTTTTTCTTTTTATTGACAAGCATAAATTGGGGCAATCGGCTCAAATAGGCCGATTAAAAAATAACATTTTTACCCAGTAAAAAAAGCTTCGATTTGTCAATCCTTTTCCATGAATATTACTGAACATGTCAACTACAAACAGTTTTGCTTTTATAAAAAAATAAGGCCATTCACCACATATTTTTATTCGATTGAAACTGGTCGGTTTTTCAAAAAAAAAAAAAAACAGCCCAAATGGGCCGACCTAATCTTTATTTGTTCATTAATTAATAGGTATTCCTCTCTAAGATATACAAATAGTTCTACACACAATACAGTACATATTATTTGGTTGGATAATTGCCATTTTGAGGTGCAGTGTTTTGTTGTGGCTGTAATTGTTGTTGTAGATGGCTATAGGGTCTAATGTTATTATTATTATTACCATTTAATTGTACTTGACGGTTCATGTTCATGGCGTTTTGGTAACGAAGTGTCCGAAGTATTTGCTCATTTCTTTGAACATAGTAATAAAGAGCTTCAGCATTTTCATATTGTCCATGTGGTGGGAACGATGGCATAATATTTGGATATTGTTTAAATTCTTCCATCTGGCTATTTACTTTGGCGTGTAAACTATTTATCGTAACTGTGATATCTTGTGGTTGCTGGACATTTCCGTTATGTTGCTGCTGATAATTCAATTGAGCAGTGATATCAGCCTGTACACGACTGTGCATGGAATTATCTTGATTGTTATTTTGTCCGAGTGTTGGTTGTCTAGGTACTAGATATACTGGCTGTTGTTGTTGTTGTTGTTGTTGATGTTGATGTTGATGTTGATGTTGATGTGATATCCAATTCTGGTGTAAAATATGTATTGGTTGAGGAGGCACTTGTTGTTGTTGCTGTGCAATTTGAAGTTGCTGCGCCATTGCTGCAACATGTTGAGGCGTCTGCTGCTGAAATGAAAGCGTTTGCTGTTTTAATTGAGGCGCTTGTTGGTTTCCATAAGAGGGTCCTCCTTGTGGTGTATACTGTGTTTGTGATACATTACCAACGGATGGCTTGGCGCGGCGAGCGATACGCGCTTTTTCTTCAATCGACTTTAACGACTCTAGATCATGTTTTCGCTGAATTTCCAATGTGCTTTTATTGGCAAGATTGTGATTCTTTAGAATAGTCTCATGACGTTCTGCCAACTCAGCAAGAGTCTGTACAGAGCTAGATAAAGGTAAATGAGAACGATCTTGATCAAGTCTGATTTTTTGCGTCTCATCCTGCATCAGAAGGGTTCTATTAATGCGTTTCATTGCTATTGAATACCAGTAGAGTTCTTGCGAACGTAACGAAGGGTCCGTAAAGGACTTTTCAAACTTTTTGGCTAATTCTTCCCGTGCCTCTGGTGACTGATTCTCCAAGCTTTGTTCATCAGCTGGGCCTTGATATAATTGTGGCATTCGTAGGTGAGTGAGTGGTATAAGTGGTGTCGATGGTGTCAGTGTTGATGTTGGTTGCATCTTTTTTGGAGTGCTATTGTTGTAACGGTATGTATAAAACATGGCCGCTTGATCTGCTGATGGTACGCCATTGGTGCTTTTAGTGGAATATAGTCTTCTCATGCCATGTTCTATTTCATCGACGAGACTATCACGATCATTATCCGAATTTTCACTCAGACTTTCTTGATTATTTTCATCCAGCTTGAAATCATCATCAACAGATGAACCGGAATTATAATTCTTTTGGCCCTTTTCATAGTAATTTCCGGGCTTCTTTCTCTTACGTAAGCCACGGCCCATGTTTAACGCCTCCATCTCCTTTTGCTCCTTTTTCTTTTGGGCCTCTTGTTGTTTCTGTGCAAGGAACTTGGTCCAAAAGTCGTCATTCTCTTCTTCTTTGTCAACCACATCGATGTCTTCTGTATCTCCATTCGATTTCCACACTTTGGCAAATGAAAAGTTCATACCTTCTTCTCCATTATTTTCAACATCATCAATATCCTTTTGCTTTTGCTCCTCGGCAACGGCGCGATACTGCTCACGTTCAATCAATGCATCAATCTTTTTTTCATCATAATGGATATCGGCGCTGTCATCATTGTCAAACAAGTTTTTCGCACCGTATTTGAGAATCGATTGAATGTCCTCGATCTTATTCTCTTCCTGCGCCATACGTTCCACAACAACATGTTCTAGAGCCATCTTTTTCTTACCGATTTGTAAGATCTTTTCCTCGACAGAGAGACGTGTCATGAAGCGGAAAGTAAGCACCATCTTTGTTTGGCCGATACGATGAGCACGACCAATAGCTTGAGCATCAGCATAGGGATTATAGTCAGAATCCCAGAAAATGACGGTATCCGCGGTAGCCAAGTTGATACCCACACCACCTGCGCGTGTACTCAATAAAAACACGTCAATTTCAGAATTTGGTGCATTGAAGGCATCCATACTACGAACACGGTCACGCTCCGAGCATTGACCATCCAGACGACAATAACGAACATCTTGATAGGTTAAATAATCTTCAAGTACGTCAAGCGAGCGTGTCATAGTTGAAAAGATGAGCATACGGTGCCCATTGGCACGGAGTTTAGGCAACATTATATGGAACACCTTTAGCTTTTCACAGGCACTGATCATCTCACGCATAGTACTTTCTTCATCCGGTTGGGGGACCTCGACACCATCAATGAGATAAGGGTGATTTAAGATCTTTCTTAAATTCATCAAAACCGACGAGAGACCCTTTTGGCGTTTTGCTTTCGAAACCTGCATACTATTTAATAATTCATGGATGTTGTTCCCCAATGCCGACTTGTACGCTTCCTTCTGTACGGGGGTCATTGAGAGCGGTACAATGATTTCATATTTAGGCGGTAATTGCTTGAGTACCTCTTCTTTTGTACGTCTCAAAAAGAAAGGACGAAGTCGTTTATGCAAATCCTCAACCAAATCGGGGGACATGTCATCATACTCCTGAGCCTCGATGCCTTGGAAGAGCTTGGGCTGGATAAAATGCATAATGTTGAATAATTCGCGAAGATTGTTTTGTAGCGGCGTACCAGTCAAAAGAATTTTATGATCAGCCTTGTATTGGTTGAGCTTTTTAAACAGGAGCGATTCATCGTTCTTTAAGCGCTGTGATTCGTCAATAATCATCACAGGGAAAAATTGTTGCATCAAAGGGGTGTAATCCATTACAGATTGGTAAGTAGTGACCACAACATGGCATTTAAGCGTCTTTTTATCACTTCTAAACAGTTCATGCTTGGCAGAGAGACCTTGACTTTTCTGACCGCCCCAGAAAGGAGCAACGACCATTTCAGGAGCCCATTTTTCAAATTCACGCACCCAGTTGGTGGCTGTACTGTTGGGCACACAGAGTAAAAAGGGATAAATGTTATACTTGTTGAATAGCACGGAAAGGAAGGAAATGATCTGGATGGTTTTACCAAGACCCATGTCGTCTGCCAATATACATGATTGTTCTGTTTCCCATTTATAGAGCAAGAAACTATCGGTGAAATAAAATGTGAGTTTAACGTAATGTATATCGTTTATCAGTGAGCAAGTACTTACTTTAGTGCTTCCATTTGATGAGGCATAAGTTGACCACCTTTAATAAAACTAGGCTGAGATTTGCACTCGTGCTTACTATAATCTTCTTTGGTTGCCATTTCTCGCACAGATTTAACAAGCCCTCTCATCTTTTCAGGTGCGGCCACCTTACTAGCACGTCTGTACCTCTTGAGTGCCACATTGTATGCTTTAAATAATGCTGCTTCTTTCTCTGTTGGAGGTTCATCCCATACAGCTTTTTTTTTTTTAAATAAATAAATGGGAGTTGGCGCCGGTTCAAAATCCATCTTTATACAGCCATTCACTTACCTTCTTCATATGAAGTATCTTTATAAACAGCAAAAACACGCTGCGCCTTTTCCTGTGCTCTATCCTCCCACTCGATTGACAAAATGCGATCTATCTGTTTCCATTCCTCTAAAGCTGGACCTACAGATCCACTTGGAATATCACCGTTTGCCGCCTTCACCAGATATCCGCGATACATAGCCTTACTCGCCTGTTCGAACCAAGAGGTATATACCCACGACACATGACGATATGAAAGGCTCTTCCATTTAATTAAAACCATCGGCTTGCCATTAACTGTTTTTTGAGCAAGCACTTTTTCAGGCACGATATTATTATACGTGTATTTGTGACATTCGTAACACTGGTTATACTGAAAATAGCAGTCGTCATCGGTAGGTGTTCGACAGTTTCTATGAAGACCACGGTAACACACTGAACATCGAAACAAAATAGATTCTTCCTTCTTTAACGAGTCACAAATGTTGCATTTTGCTATTGTTGGTAAACGGCATTTGGAACAGACAAAGTTGCCGTGTTTATCGAATGACTTGTCCGCACTTTGAGACAAACAATTATTATGACAGGAGAGTGTACACGTTTTACATAGCAAAAGGCGTTTCTTTTTTGCCATTGGACCGGTCGCCACCTCCTGGAGATTACCGTGCACACCGTTTGGATGACCCTCTTTAGAACAAACATAACAATCATCCGCGTGTTTTTCAATAAACTCCTCATCTGTGTAAAGTGGGACACGATACGAGAACCCCACCATGTACTTATCCCTCTTCTTTTTGGTAATCATACGCTCGTCTTCGTCGTCTATCTTTTGATAGTCCTCGAGCGATGGAGCGCCATAATAAATGCGAGGTTTTTTGCGTTTGTGGTGCGTTGATTTCTTTTCTTGGCCATCAGCATGAGAATAGACTACGAAGCCATCGTCCGAATCAGAGCTGTCCGATTCACTACTATCAATCTGATAGAATTCGGCTTTATCTTGTTCTTCTTCAAGCTCGTCATCAGCCTCGGACTCGGAGTCAGAGATGTTTAGAACTATGCGCTTCTTGATTGGTTCAAAGGTCTCTTTATCGTTCGCTTCATCCTCGTCGTCGTCGGAAGAGCCTTCTAGTTGGGAGAGTTTACCCTTTTCGTATTTATTTACAAGAGATGCATTTGTTCTTCTTAGGACGTCGGAGGCCACCTAGAATGTTATTAAAAAAATTGTTGCCAGACAAAAGAAATAAAAAAAAAATAGCGTACCTTTGTTGTAGAACCTTCTTTGAATATGACAAGGTACGAGGTTTTTCCTGTTACAGAGTCAATCTGTCGCTTGTTGATTTGCTGAACCGTAGAAAATGAAAACGGCCAACTTGATGTCTTTGCCAAAGTAATTGGCTTGTATTTTGACCGCAGTGCCTTTTTTAAAAAATAAACGCAAAAGGAATTGAGTTTGTTGCTTTCTTTGCTGTGATTACTAAGCTTACCTCTGGAGTCAGTATCTTTTGATCTGACATTGCTATACACTTTTACGTTTTATGAGTTTTTTAATTCACTTAATTTTAATTACAAAAAGAAAGTGGGGGAACGAAGGAGAACCTCTCAAAAAAGACGAAAACACTCCAGTTTTTTTTTTTTGCTCCTCCTGTCAGCCAATCAAAATAGAGATTTTTGTTTTCATAAATCTTTTTCCAAGCGCGTAAAATTCGAGACACAGTCACAATGCCATCCACTTTTTTTTGTGCAAGTAAACTTTCACTTTTCCTTCATCAGCTAATAATGGTACTTGGTACTATCCAATTTTATTGAATAAACAGTTTTTTTATCTGCTTTCAATTTATTACAAGGTCACAGTTGTTCAAACGCTCTTATCTTTGAAAAAGTGTCTACTGCATAATGATTGGCTTGATTTGATATTTTATTGGCCACAGGATAAAATTTTATAAGATAGAAAATGCAGCTGAAGTTTCCAAAGTTGAAACTATTCTGTGTCACTCCAAGATTAGGCGTGCTATGTCTCCTTCTTTCGAGCTAAAGGTAAAACTCGCTGTCCCTTAATAAAAAGAGCATGTTGCCTGATATCACCTTTGGTGGGAAGGGCTCGATATTTCCAGCCAACATGGATAATACCAGGATTATTAGAAGAAACTCCATCTAGTGAGTAATAGGTTATATATAGTCCAAAAAACTGTGAAGCTGTGTGCTATGCTGTCAAGTCCCAGGAGTCAAAGGGCAGCAGAAGCTTAAAAAGGCATATATAATCCCCTTTGTTGACTTGACATTCAATTATTATTCAATTTATCACACCTTATAACAGGATATCGATCGACAACAAAAAAAAACGATTTAGCCTTTGAGCATTAGTCTGCGCGTAAACTACTACTTCGGCAATGCACTAAATATGAAAATGACATCGTATATTAGTGTTTATCAGCAAACAAATAAATAAAAGGCAAAGAAAAGTGAAGTGTTTCTGCACATACTTCAATGAAAACAATACTAGCAAATATACATGTTATGTATTAGAAGAAAAAAGATCTATTTACAATGTTAAAAGTATATAATAAAGAAAAATAATGTTGCTTAATAATGATGCTGTTGTGGGAATAAAACTGATTTTTTATCGTGAGTATATCTTAAAAGACGCTATTATCATATGCATTTTATGCCTACAAGATTTCATTCACCGCCATAGAAACCCTATATTTGCCTTTCCCCACATTTTAAGTATTGTTCTTCTTTTCTTTTCTGTTCTCTTCATATATAATCAGCTTATATTAAACCCTACTACCCCTTTTCCGCTTACATATAATGAGCCTTAAAACATTCACTGTAGAGGAAGTCAAGAAGCATTCTTCTGAAGGAGATCTTTGGATTATTATCGATAATGGCGTCTATGATATGAGTCGCTTTATCGATTTACATCCGGGAGGCGTACAGCCCATTCTCGAGTACGCTGGTAAGGATGCTACTGATGCATTTTACGGTTTGCATCGTCAGGAAGTCCTTATAAAGTATGATCGATTCAAGATTGGTCTCATTGCAAACCAAAAACCTCAGGTTGCCATGTACCAACCCGGAGACATTTCAAAGGTTCCTTATGCCGAGTCCAGTGCTTGGATGGGATACAAGTCTCCTTACTTCAAGTACGTAAAAAAAGAAAAAAGAAAAAAAGAAAAAACTATATATGGGAAGAACAGTGATTGACACTTTTTTCCTTTCCTTTTAATGCACATAGAGAGTCTCATTTTAAATTCCGTGCTGCTGTACGTAAGGTAGTTGACAGCTTAGCCGTAGAAGCTCGCGAATTTGAGGATGCCGGCACCAAGCCGAGCGATGAATTTATGAAGAAGTTGGGTGATAATGGATTGTTAGCTGCTAACATTGGTCCTGGCCCATGGTTACACGGTATGGTATTCCCTGGTGGTATCACTGGTGAAGAATTTGATTATTTCCACGAGGTAAAAGAAAAAAAATTATGTCGTGTGTGAAAAAAAAAAAAGACTTAAATGTTATACTAGATGATTCTTCATGAAGAACTTGCTCGCTGGAAAGTTCGTGGTTTTGATGATGGTGTTCTTGGTGGTATGATTATTTCTGCACCAACTGTTCTAAACTTTGGTAAACCTGAGCTTAAGAAGAAGGTTAGTCCAGGAGAAAAAAAAACGCGGGATATTTGTAT
This sequence comes from Backusella australiensis, assembly GCA_024140565.1. Lineage (NCBI taxonomy): Eukaryota > Fungi > Mucoromycota > Mucoromycetes > Mucorales > Backusellaceae > Backusella > Backusella australiensis. Next base: position 88,583 of record VCJH01002558.1, on the reverse strand, counting down.
ATGTTAAGCTCATTCTTCTCCTTTTTTTTTTTTTAAAAAAAAACAGGTCATTCCTGAAGTATTTTCTGGTAAGAAGCGTATCTGTCTCGCTATTACTGAACCTTATGCTGGTTCTGATGTTGCCCGTATCCGCACTACTGCAAAGAAGACTGCTGATGGTAAACATTATATCGTGAATGGTGTCAAGAAATGGATCACTGGTGGCTGCTGGGCAGACTACTTTTCCGTTGCTGTCCGCACCGATAAGGGTCTCTCCATGTTGTTGATTGAACGCAGTGAAGGTGTTGAGACCAAGTTGATCAAGACCTCTTACTCACCTAGTGCTGGTACAGCTTATGTTAGCTTTGAGAATGTAAGTAAATAGTGAAAGTAATATAACAAGGAAGAAAGGGTGTTCTTATGCTTTATTATGTTACTATAGGTTAAAGTTCCCGTCGAAAACTTGCTTGGTAAAGAAAACCACGGTCTTCTTGTCGTACTTTCCAACTTTAACCATGAACGTTGGGTCATGTTGACTGGTTCTTCTATGGCCTGCCGCATTGTTATTGAAGAATGCTTTAAATGGGCCAATCAACGCAAGGTGTTTGGTAAGCGACTTATTGATCAGCCTGTGATTCGTAACAAGCTTGCAAAGATGATTTCTAGTCTTGAAAGTGTACATGCTTGGATCGAAAGCATCACTTATCAGATGTGCAATATGGATTACAATGAACAGTCTGATAAACTTGCAGGTCCCATTGCCCTTTGTAAATACCAGGCTACTCGCATGATGCACGATGTTTCTGATGATGCCTGCCAGATCTTTGGTGGTCGTGCTATTACAAAGACTGGTATGGGTAGAACCGTTGAAACTTTACAAAGAACTTATAAGGTAACGTCTGTATATTTCTAATCTCTGATATTTCTCACTTCTCATAACTGCTTTTACTTTAGTTCTCTGCTATTCTCGGTGGTGCAGAAGAAATCATGGCTGATCTTGGTGTTCGCCAGGCAATGAAGAAGTTCCCCTCTGACAGTCGCCTATAGACGGATAGTTCCTTGACTATGAAATCGTCATATATGATGATTTGTGTTTTTTTTATGAAAATAAATAAGCTATAGTGCCTCCTTTACTATGCTTAAATAAAAAGAAAATGTATGCCAAAATATCATACAAGCCAGCTATTGTAGATGTGTTTCGACATTTTGGAAGAATAGATATACACCTTGTATCAAAATAACAAGGAGATCTACGAAAGATATTAAACACAGTTTGATACTAAACATATGTTCAAATATTGGATTGGAAGAGAAGAAAACATCATCTCGTTTCAAAAGCAGACTACTTTTTAGCTTACAAACAAGAGACAATTAAACGATAGCATCAGTAAATACTGTCTTCGCGACCTTTATTGGAGTTAGTAATTAAAGGGAGTTTGCTATTTTCTTAGTTCAGCAGCTCAAGTATATCATTTCAAAATATATAACACATGCCACTTAGTGGATCTATACAGCACTACCGAACCTTTTGAAGAAACAAATACATAATAAGAGATTGAGCTAATAACAGTTTATAATAAAGCAAACTGTTAGTTTATTTATTCTCTTTTCCTTCTCTCTCTCCCCTCTTCTTATCAAGAAAAAAGAAGTAAATGATCTTCCATACACAGTGATAATTACATAAAATAATAATAAATCATGATATACTTTCTTAATAGATTTTTCTGGAACCAATCACATTCACCATGCACGTAGAACATAATGGTTAATTATTATATAAAATTATGGATGCTCAAATCAAACATTACTCTATAAAAAAGTTGGTGTACTGTCTTTTTCAAGAAGATGAGAACAAATTTCAAATTAATGAGAAAAGATTTTCAAATTGTTGAGAAACATTTTCAAATTATTGAATAATTATTGAGAAAAGGTTGATGAGAAAAAAAAAGGGGGGTTAAGAGAGGTGAAGAGATTGGTATTAACCCGAGGCATGATACTAAAATAATGGAATATAGTATATCTGGCTCGCCAGACATAGTTGGTAGTATACTCTGTCCTATTGGTACGTTACTCTGCTGCTTTATATCATGCTATCCCTCATTGGTGTGTAACATGACTTTATGGACGTTGCTACATGGCTAACTACCTCTTCATTTGCTCACTGTCTGAAATATACTCTTTATACATGATATATTTCTCTTTTCTCAATTATTCCCCTGGTTTTTCTCATCAATTTGTAATTTTTTCTCATTTTCTTGAAATAAACAGTATAAGAAGAAGATAGCACTATTAAGTAGACCTATGTGAACCCATGGTAACAAACTTTATTTTTATTTATCTGAAAAATCAGATCACAAGAAATTAAGCCACATTTGTACAGTCACGATAATGGAAGTTCTAAAAATATTAAATCCAAACACTAAAATTGGTAAAATCAAATTTACAGGCAACACGGATAACGTATTTATTTCGGAGATTACATCTACGGCAATTAAGAAAACTTCTCCGATCCTGTCAATGATATCAGAAGAAGGTTTGATTGAAAGCAACGAATATTAATAACAGAGGGGTTTACATTATTAGGATCATCAATATTGTATATCAATAAAAGGCTATATGTTTATTTCATGGTTGTTATATGAACAGAAAGCAAGAGTATAGTATACGTCTATCAGTATATATACACGTGGATCAAAGCATGTCATTTTCTACACAACATAAGCTAATAAAAATAATAATTGTTATTAATGTTCTGGTTCTTTTTCCTTAATTTAATTTTGAATTTACAAATAAAAGTGTAGAATGTTGACTTTCTGCATTTTTATAATAAACAAAAAGCAACCGAACAATAGTTACATCCGTACAACATAATTACGGGATCAAAACAACGGAAACAGAAATTAGCTAGTTTGAGCTTGTAATGCTTTTTTTATCTCATCTATTCCTTTATTTTCTGAACATGTAGGCTTTCATTATTTAAAGAAGTCAGCATTAAAAAAGAAAAGAAAAAGGGGATTGGTAGTTTTTTGGTGATTTACGTTTCTTTGGATTTGACATCCGATTTGCTTAATTGGTGTAACTTTCAATTAATATTCAATTAATAAAAAATAAAAAAGAATGAACAACAGTAATAGCAATTTCAATAATAAAATAATAGTAAGAAGGGTGATCTTATGTATGTATTTCATTTTAAACTATTTAAAGTATATATGTTTTGAAAGCGCTTTTATATGAAAAAAAGTATCGAAAGACATGTCAGCATTTCTGACTTATTTGCTTTTTACTTGCTAAAATAAAACCATTTCCTTTTTTCTTTGTGCCACGAAAACTATAAATAAACCAAACAACTGTGATCAAAACGTTTTTTGATCTCAAATAAAATCGGAATGCGTTCTCATAATTGAGTATAAGAGAAAGCGAACAAAAGGGAAGATGAAGGGCGAATAAAAGTAATTTTATATATGAATTTGAACTCTTCCTCCCCCTTTTTTTTCAAGGTCTCCTTTTTCATTATTTCACCAACTCGCCACAATCACCATTTGGTGATAATAGCCTATTTGAACAAAAAGGCTTATTTTAGTTTCACTTTTCACTGAAACAACATTCTATGTTGGGAAAGTAGTTTATCATCTTGAGATGAAGCCCATTTATCACGAAACTGTTGATTTGTCTTCATGTGACCTCGAATTAAAAATAATGTCTCTAAAAATAAGACAATTATATACACTAAAAGGACTTTTATTTATTGTTTATCGATGTAAAATTTTTCATATTTCGCAGCTATGTTTATGCCATTTCATATTTGTCAAAAGAGAGAGAGAGTGAGTGAGTGAGTGAGAGTGAGAGGGTCCCTTAAATAGAGAAAGCGAGAAACTACCCCTGAATCATAGCGATTTAAGGGAGGAAGAGAGTTTTCATGTCTCTGTTCTTTTCTTAAATGCAGATCAGAGCGCCGTTCCAAAAATAAAGAGAAAATGTCGTCAATCCCAAAAGAAAAAAGGAGGAGAGGCCTTTCCTTAAACAATAACTTGTCATTCAACAGCACCTTTCTTTTTTACTGTGGCTGTAGCAGTAGTTGCTGTTGCTTAATAAAAGATATACATAAAAGAAGTATAAAAAAAAAGAGAGGAGAAAAAGGAACTTTATATTTTATAATGAAAAGGCCTCTCCTCAATTTTATGTATTAACAATTGATTATTCTTTTTTCTTTTCTTTGTTTCTTTTTTCTTTTATAAATTACTTTTGCCTTTTTCCACTATGAAAATTATATCATTGGATTATATATATATATAAAGGACAAATCCTGATTTAATATTTTTTATTTATCTCATATTTTCTTTTTATAATAAATAACGATTGCTACAATAAATGCCCCCTTTCTCATATTTTATGCGGGGAACATTTTAAGGTTGATCCAAGCTATTTCAAAGTCTGTTTTCTTTCTACTTCTTCGTAATGTATTTTTATTGCTATTAACATGGATGGCGTATGTTATGGGTAAATATATTTTTATGTTCTCTAAAATGAGAAAAGCAATAATAATGATAGTAATAGGATCGATGTTTACCCTGAAAATGCACAGAGGTAGTTGTGCACAAGGCAGTATATTTACTGTCTAATTTGATTTGATAAGAATTTGATATATATATTCACCTTTTCTTTTTTAATTGTGTCTTTAAATAAGTCAAAATAAAGAAA
>VCJH01002558.1:67972-83896 GCA_024140565.1 Backusella australiensis | reverse complement strand
ATTTTTTTTTTTTTTTTTTTTTTTTCTTTACACTCAAATCAATCAATTTAAATGTTTAAATCGAGTCCTAGGCTATCGAGAATGGAACAGGAAAAGCATTAAATGTTTTATTATTGTTGTCTTGGTGATAAATATTTACTTGGATACAAGTTTTTGAAATCAAAAGTTGTCAGCTACATGAATGAAATGAGTTTTTTAAAGATCGTATTATTTTTTTAAATGATTAATTGACTAATCAAAACATATGAAGAAAAAAAAAAGAGACATTCTTCGATTAAAGTAGAAATGATATCTCCTTTCCTTCTGCCTTTACAATGCTCTTACATTATATACAAACTAAAAAATAAATAAGTATTCCTGTGAACTCTTTGTTTATTTGATGGTGTCAAAAAAAGTAATTCTTTTTTAATAATAGAAAATATATTTAGAAAAAACTTTATTTACAAAACAACAACAACAATAAAAAAAAACTTTGGCCCCGTCCTTCATGGATGCCACTCCGATAAGCTGGTAAAAAATAACCAACGTCTCAACGTTTTGTTGATATATTCTTTTTTACAAACAGCAAGCATCATTTTAGAATAGCGCATCTCATTAATAAAAAATAGTAAAGTATTTATCCCCCATCGCCTTAAAAGGCAATAGGGGGTTAAAGTAGGTAAAAATAGCTGCAGACGTGTTTGGTGTATTCGACGTTCCACCAAAAAAAAAGAAGGGAAAAAAAGAGAGGGGGTATTTGATTATTTATTTCTATTTTTTGTTGTTATTTCACCCTTCTTTTCTTCTCTTTCTCTCTTTTTTCCCTTTTTCTATATTTTATTATTTTCTCTTCTCTTTTATATATACATATACTTTTTTTATTTCAAGAAAAAGAGAAACATAGCATTTTTTTTTATCTTTTTAAATTAAAAATAGAAAAGAAATGCAAGACGACTCACGTATAGATCTGACATGCTTGGTCAGTTCGAGTCAAAGTCCTCCTTCTGAAGATAGCATCTCTAATTTACTTCAAAGTCGATATAAAAGAAACCAACCATATACCCGCATTGGTCATACTAATTTAGTGGTCATCAACCCTTATCAGCCACTTGAAATATTGAACGATGCCACCCTTCGATCTTACGCTGATATCGGATATAGAAATGTAGTGGAAAACAAAGTCTTCATGCAGCCCCATGTTTACGATTTAGCTGCGAGGGTTTACTTCCATATGCGAAGAACGGGTGAAGATCAAAGTATCATCTTGAGGTGAGCCTTTTTTTTTGTATAGTCGGGGTTAGGAATTGGGCTGGTTGCAATTTACCTGGAGGAGTAAAAAATCAAGGGCAACCCAGCTATTGGCCATGGAGTTAATTACTTGTATATATATATATGTATATTTATATTCATATATGTATTATGTACAGTCATCAACTACATGTTCATTTTTTCTTTTATATTTTATATTCTACATTTTATAAAAACTTATTTACTTATCATTATTTTTATTTTCTTTTTGTGGTACAATGTAATATAGTGGTATCACCGGCTCCGGAAAGAGTACGACACGATCACATCTTCTCAATCAGTTGCTGTTACTATCGACACATTCAAAGAAAGAGAACAAACTCCAGCAGCAAATCCAGAACTCCGTTGTCATTCTAGAAGCTTTTGGCCACACAAAGACTACACAAAATGCATCTGCCTCCAAGTTCGGTATGTTCCAGGAGCTCCAGTTCTCTGAACGAGGTCGCATTCTCGGTGCAAAAACATTGACATACGCATTTGACAAGTCCCGAGTGACTTGTGTACCAAAGGACGAACGCTCCTTTAATGTATTTTATTCACTTTTAGCTGGTACTAGCCCGGAAGAACAAACTGCACTTCACATCAATTTCCCTCCAGAGTCTTTTAATTACCTTGCCCAGTCCAAAACCATCAAAGTACCCGAAATCAACGATGAGATTGCCTTTGCTGACCTTAAGAGCTCACTTAAAGTCTGCGGCTTCAAGGCAAAGACTGTCACCCAAATCTTCCAGCTTTTGGCCGCCATCTTACATATCGGTAACCTTCAGTTTGTTGATGAAGACTCTGGTAATCAGACACAAGAAGCATGTGCAGTGCGTAACCGCGAAGTATTAGAAGTCGTTGCCGTCATGCTAGGTGTATCACCTTCTAAACTCGAACAATCACTGACTTACAAACTGAGATTAATTCGGAAGGAACTTTGTACCATGTTTTTAAATACCCAGGGTGCCACTGAACAAAGAGATGCACTTGCTCGCGCTCTTTACCATGTTTTGTTCCTTTGGATTGTCGAATCAATCAACACAAAGATCTGTTACAACGATGGTGAGCCCGCCAATTTTGTAGGTGTTCTCGATCAATTTGGTTTCCAAAATTTCAAGACAAACGGTTTTGAGGAGTTCTGCGCCAATTTTGCAAACGAACGTGTCCATCAGTTTATTATTGATCAGCGCTTCAGTGATAACCAAGGCTTAAACCAGGCTATGCTCCGCGATGGTGTTGTTCTCCCCAAGATCTCTACCCTGGACAACACAGGTTGTTTGGAACTGCTTGTTGGCAAGGAACAGGATACACGTGAGAAAAATGTAAACAAGTCAGCTGCTCTTGGATTGGGAGGTATTGTCGGAGTCATGGACCGAGATTGCGCCAAATATCAAACAGGTGCAACAGAGGCCACCAATGCAAACTTTTTGGCCAGTGTACAACGCCAATATGGCTCGAACAATTCTTTTGTAAAGTCTGGACACGCCTATTCGTTTGGTATTAACCACTTTTCTGGTTCCGTTCATTATACAGTAGAATCATTTTTGGAAAAGAATTTGGATGATTTGTCTCCCGATTTCGTTAGTCTTCTGCGAGATAACAGCACCAATACATTTGTCTCCAACTTGTTTGAGAGTTCAGCTATGGCCACCGAATCACATCCGAAGGACGATCGTACCATTGTCAAGGCTCAATTAACAAGCAAACCCACTCGTGCCCCCTCCATGAAGCGCCCCAACAAGCGTCGCAACAATAACGACAAGCAGCAGTTTGATGCCTCCATGCCTATACCAGAAGGGGGTGAACTGGACCAAGATGAAATTAGAAAGCAAAAATTAATCAAAGATGCTGAAGATGCCTACCAAAACATGCAGGTGACAACCGTCATGGATCAGCTTTACATGACCTTGCGTGATTTGTTTTACACAATGGCGGATACCCGCATCTACAACATCATCCATATTAGACCTAATGATACCCAAACCGCCGATCTTTTTGATACTAAGCGTGTAAAGGCACAGATTCGCGCATTTTTGTTACCCGATCTGACTGTTAGATGTGCCACCTCAGACTATGCAAATTATTACACTTTTGGTGAATTCCTTGTCCGCTATGAACGCTTGGTATCATCTCTACAAATTGACAGCTCAAGACCAGAGCGTGATCAGGTTGAATCTGTCCGTGCCATTATGAACTACACAGAGCTTCAGGCTTTCATCGGTCATGACATGATTTGGGTCTCGTACGATACTTGGAAGGAGTTGGAAGATGGCTTACGTGCCGCTGAGAAGGAAGAACGCGATCGTGCAAAGGGTGGTGCGCTCGATGCAAAACAGGAAATTACCCAGAACACAACAGATCAAGGTCACCCTGGCATGATGACAGGTTATCAAGATAGTCAGGATCGCTTGCTGCCGATTGGTGGTGGCTACATGGATGATAATCTTGGTCCCATTCGTGCTTTTGAAGATGGTGCAAGCTATATTGAAAGCGACGATGGAATGAAGCGTGATATGGAAGGCAGTCAATGGGGAGATGAATCAGAATGGGGCATGAAGGGATTGTCTGAAGGGTAACTATTATTTTTTTTCTTTGAAAAAAATACTCAAAAAAAAATGTAAACAAACATGAAGCACATTAATTTAACTTGTATTTCTATTTTTATCTATAGATTCGGACCCAATATGGACATGAGTAAGATGGTTGAAGATTATCAAACACCTCAACATGAATCAGTTGAAGAAATGCCCATTACAGCCGTTCGTATATGGTGGGTTCGATTTGTCTGGCTGATGACTTGGTGGATTCCCTCTCCCTTTTTAAGCTGGTTTGGAAAAATGAAACGTGAAGATGTACAGATGGCATGGCGTGAAAAGGTTACACTTTGTATTATTATCTTCTTCTTCTCTGCAATTACTATTTTTGTCATTGTTGGACTTGGTGAAGTTGTATGTCCAGGAACTCGTAATATGTATTCTACCGCAAACGTCCAAGCCCACAGTACCACTGATGATATGTACATGAGTGTGCGTGGTGTTGTTTATGATGTCACTAATTTTGCAAAGAGCCAACACGGAAGTACTTCAAATACTGCTACTACTGATTTAATGACCCCTTTGGCTGGTCTAGATGTATCTTCATCCATTCCTCCCCCTCTTACTGTTGCCTGTTCAGGTTTGGTTAGCTCCTCCACAATCAAGGTCACTCCTAATAACACTTTGGTCCAGGCCAGTTTCACTCACTACTCTGGTGACCAGCTTGTCATCCCCACATTGACCAAGATGCAGGATACCACATGGTACTGGGATTACTTCTTGCCTACCATGAGTTTGTACAAAAAGGGTAAAGTTGTTATCCCTATTAGCATATTGGCTGAAGATTACCAAGGCTGGAGCCGTTTAGCACTTGCTATTAACGGCAAGGTGTACGATATCAATGATTATATGAGCACCGCAAAGACTTATGACTCTGGATCTACTGCCAACCAATATCACTACCTTAGCACTGCTGTTGAAGACATCTTTACAAAGTTCAGTGGTACTGATGCTACAGATAAATGGAACCAATACAAGGGTACAATGTCTCAGGAGGAGCAAGATGCAAATATGAACTGTCTCAACAACTACTTCTATATTGGTGATGTTGACGAACGTGATTCCGCTCGCTGTCAGTTTACTAATTACTTGCTTTTAACTGCTGCTTGTCTCATGTGTCTTGTTATTGTTGTCAAGTTCTTGGCTGCTCTCCAATTTGGTGGTGCACCTACACCCGAAGATCACGATAAGTTTGTCATTTGCCAAGTTCCTTGTTATACCGAAGATGAAGAATCTCTCAAGAAGACTATTGACTCCTTGACTGTGATGAACTATGATGATAAGCGCAAGTTACTCTACATTATTGCTGATGGTATGATTATGGGTAGCGGAAATGACCGCCCTACTCCCCGTATTGTACTTGATGTCCTTGGTTATGATACAAAGAATGATCCTGAACCACTCATGTTCAAGTCCATTGGTGAAGGCTCTAAGCAATTGAATTACGGTAAAGTCTACTCTGGTTTGTACGAATGTGAAGGCCATGTTGTTCCCTACGTTGTTATTGTCAAGGTTGGTAAAGCATCTGAACGTGCTAAACCTGGTAACAGAGGCAAGCGTGATTCCCAAATGATTTGTATGAACTTTTTGAACAAGGTTCACTTTGACACCGAAATGACACCTTTGGAACTTGAAATGTATCATCAGATTAAGAATGTTATTGGTGTTAACCCCTCTTTCTACGAATATATTCTCATGGTTGATTCAGATACAGAAGTTATGCCCAACGCCCTTAACCACATGATCTCCTGTATGTTGCACGATGGTCGTATTATTGGTCTTTGTGGTGAAACCAAGCTTGTCAATGAAGACCGCTCTTGGACTACCATGATTCAGGTTTATGAATACTATATTTCTCACCATCTTGCAAAGGCCTTTGAATCCTTGTTTGGTTCTGTTACTTGTCTTCCTGGTTGTTTCTGTATGTACCGTATTCGTACTCCTGTTAAGAACGAGCCCTTGATTATTTCTCCCAAAGTCATTTCTGATTACTCTGACAATCATGTTGACACACTCCATAAAAAGAACTTGTTGCACTTGGGTGAAGATCGTTATCTTACCACTTTGATGATGAAGCACTTCCCTCAGTATAAGATGAAATTCACTGCACATGCTCAATGTAAGACTGTCGCTCCTGATCGCTGGAGAATTCTTTTGTCTCAACGTCGTCGTTGGATTAACTCTACTATTCATAACTTGTTTGAAGTTGTTCTCTTGCCTGATCTTTGCGGTTTCTGTTGTTTCTCTATGCGTTTTGTTGTCTTGATTGATCTGATTGGTACTCTTTCACTTCCTGTATCTGTTGTTTACCTCGTTTATCTTGTCTATGTTATTGCGTCTAAAACAGGTCCTCTTCCTATTTTGGCCCTTGCAATGTTGGCAGGTATCTACGGTTTACAAGCCATCTTGTTTATCATGAAACGCCAATGGCAGCATATTGGTTGGATGATCTTCTATATCCTTGCTATTCCTGTGTTCTCCTTTTTCTTGCCGATATATTCATTCTGGCATTTCGATGACTTCTCTTGGGGTAATACCCGTGTTGTTGTTGGTGATAAGAAGCAAAAGAAGATCATTGTTGCTGATGATGAAAAATTCGATGATAAGATGATTCCTCTCAAGAAATGGAGTGTTTATGAACAAGAACTCTGGGAAATGGGCTCTACCGGCAGCAAGGAAACTGGTGTTACTGGAAATACCTATCGCAGTTACCACACACAAGGCTCTAGAGCTCAATCTGCTATGTATGACGGTCGCAGCCAATACGGCGGTAGCCAAGGAGGCGATTATGATTACTACCGGGATACCAATATGTCTGGCTACGAAAAACGTACCAGATCACACAGCCCCATGGGATTCACTGGCTCAGTCATTGCTCCTGCATCTGAATATGGAGGCGCTGCTACACAGGACTTTATGATGACACCCCCAATGCCTCGAGGTTCTCAAGCCATGTCTGTTCACAGTTTCGGACCTGACCATTACGCTGGTAGTGGCCATATGATGAGCAACAGTAGCTTCATGATGAGTGGTGGCGGAGGCGGAGGCGGTATGCCTAACCAAATGATGATGGGTAACCAGAGTGAATATGAGATGCCAATGCGCCCCATGAGTCAGTTCTCTATCCCTCTATCTCAAGGTGGTATGCAGCCAATGGTTCCACCAGGATTCCCTTCAGATGAAGAAATTTTGTCTGAAATTAGAAACATTCTACAAACTGCAAACTTGATGAGCATCACAAAGAAGCAAGGTAATTATACTAACTTTTTAATATACTGAGTATGTAATAACATGATATTATTTCAAACTTATAGTCCGTGAGCAACTCGGTGCTTTCTTTGGTTTTGACATGACACCCAAAAAGGAATATATCAATACCAGCATTGAATACATTTTACAAGGTCGACTTTAATTTATATCTCAACAATTAGAGAGAGAAAAAAAAACATATTAAAAAACAACATTGCAAAAAGATGGAATTACAAAATATCAAAACAAAATACATCCTCTTCATTCATAATTTTCTTTATTCTCTTGTTTACAACCAATAACATATCAAATCACTTCCTTTTTTTATTCTCTTTTTTTCCTTACTACTATTACTATTATTTACGCGCATTTTATTTCACTCTTTCTTTTGTTTTTTTTATTTTTTTCTTATTTAACCTCTTTCAAATAAATAGATTACATTTCTTTATTTCTCTTGTCTTTATGAAAATAACCTTTCAGAATGAAAAGGATTTTTTTAGCGAATAAAAATAATGCAATACTTACTTATCAAGAACAGGTTTTAGACCGCTGAAAACTCCGCTATAAAAAGTGGTTATAGCTTTCTTTCTTTCTTTCTGTTTAAAAAAACCGGTTACACGCATACACTATGCCACAAGGCTGTCATGACCTGAAGAAAGAAAGACTGAAGGACATGTTATTGGGCCTTCATTGGGCAGCTACCACTGGAAATATTGGTAAATGACCACTACAGAATAAATATATTTATATTTATGTGTACAACACTATTTGCTCATTTTGCTCATTTACTTGATTCATTTACTTCAATGACTAGGCCTAATTAAGTTTGCCCTCGACCATGGTGTACCCATTAACTCAGTTGTCAATGGTTTTGTACCCTTACAGCTCGCATGCATAAATGACTCGAATGTTGCAGCTGTACAATACTTAATTGATAGAGGAGCAGATGTGAATATTCAAAAGTGAGCTTAGCAGAATTCCTTCCTATCAAAGTAATCAAGTTAATGAACTAATAACCTTATTATTATTATTATTATCAAAGATGGTCAAAGAAACATAGTGTCGATAAATCGCAAGCCGTACCGGGAGCTACGGGTTCCACAGCACTTCATGTGGCATGTGCGAATGGCTGTGTCAAAATTGTCGACCTTTTGTTACGTAACCATGCAAGAGTAAATGTCAGAGACAAATATGGATCGACACCGATTGATATTGCACTTGCAAAAAATGAAAAGGAAATAGTTCAACTTTTGAAGAATGCTGAGAAAATCCAGCGAAAGACTGGCAACAATAAAGCTCAGCACCAAAAATCCAATTCGGTCAACGAAAGAAAATCGTTGGACTTCCACATGACTCACAGACGATCAGGCTCCGAAAAGCATCATCCGAGAATTAGACACCCAAGCTTACCATCTATCTTTGAAAAGCATTCATCACATAATAGAGCACTTCGCAATAGAGGCATTCATCTGCCTCCAACAGCACCGCTAACCTCGGCTAATAATTCATCAGCCCCAACGTTCCATCACAATCACCATGTTGACGAACGCACGCATTCCTGTCCATCAACACCTCGCTGCTCCCTTGACTACAAAAGACAGAGTGCTTGCTCTCCGAAGTCTTCTGAGGAATCCTCAAGAGCAGCAGTATCAAATTCACCCTCAAACACCCTTTATATACCGGTCGAGCCGTCTGATTGGTACGGCTATGGTGTTGTAAAAAAATACGACGATGATAACTACCTTATATCCTTGGAACGACGAGCATACAATCTTGGAACTAGCAACATCACTAATGGGATCGATACTTCTGTAGAGCGCCGTTCAATTGAGTCTAGAAGGTCGATAGATAGCCGTACCTCGTATGATGACTTGTCTACAAGTTGTCGTAACAGCTCCAGCAGATACAGAAGTGACTCGGTTGGATCTAGTACTATTGATTTGAGTTTACAAATGACAATGGATAAAAGTTCTATGGCAACCACAAGCTCCCTTTCACTATCAGCCAACGAATCTCCATCTGATGAAGAGGATGAAGTCGATGATGAAGAAGGATACTATGGTGAAGACGATGATGACGATGAGCCAATCGAAAGACCTTCCTTAGCACTGGACGGTGAACTCGAAGCCAACATGATACGATTAGGCTTTCGGAATAGTGATATCTCTGCTATTGATAACCAGACAGTAACTTCATTGCAAAAACCTGAAAAGAAGAAGTGGCTTCGCGGCATTAGAAAGGATATCAAGCGAACGCCTTTGGATAGTATCCATCGAAGAAGTCTTGATTTTAGACCTAGTTTTGATACGTTTACAAATTTAGCTAAAAGGGGCGTTGAAGGCATATCACATTTGAATATGGATGACTCTTCTGATGTTACAACAGATGATGACTCTCAAAAGACAAACCAACATAACTCTGGTTTCTTTTCTAAATGGGTTCCTGCATGGTCGAGAAAACAATAATAAGAAGACACGTTATTTCTCCTTATTTTTTTCCCCCTTTTCTTTCTTCTGTATATATCTATATCTTTTTTTAAAATAAATTTTATTTCAATTGTACTTTACTTGGAAATGAGTTGGTTATTAGTACCTAAATTCCAAATAACATCTATGTTCATTAGACTAAATGTTATTTACTAATACTTTAGAGTAGACAAGATGACTATCTGTACATATTTTAAAACTTAAATCACAGGAGTCACCACCATCTTATTCAAACAACATGTGCTCATATCCTTATTATTTCCATGTTGCTAAATATAACACGTAACAGCTATGTGTGGCTTTTATTTGTTCTTAACATATATCATTTCTTTCTGAGAAAATTAAATGAAGATCAATTGGTGGTGATATGCACAACAGATATCTTAGGAGTAGATCTGGTAACATAAAATCACTCATTTCATCACCCCTAATTCAAGAAGGACATCATTACATGCATTCCACCTTTCATTACAAATAATAATAGTATAATAAATTGGAATAATCCCAATATTATACTTAAGGTTCATAAGAACACAGTACTGGATCTACTGCCATTGATTATCATGATCCATGCTAAGATCCTTTGTATATGGACAAGTTAATAACATTTCTGGATATAGAACTTGAAGAAATAAAGACAGTATATTAAATTAACATTCTATTGTTACTTTCAAATGAATGGTTTTAAATGAATAAATAAAGGAAGGAAAGAAGAGAAGGTAAAGGAGGTACAATTATATGTAAAATGAATAAAACAAAAGCACACACAAATATATATAAATTAAATAAATCTTGGTAGAACAGATAGATTACGAATAGGCTCAGTGTCAAACAATTCTAAAGCGTACAACAAACAAGTCTTTTTACGCTCAAGTTCGTCTTGATGCTCTGCTACCTTGGCATGTTGATACCAAGCATTTGCCGAATCCCAAGCAGACCCACGTGTGATTTGCTCGAGTAAACCGTCAGCAAGTGTCCACTCACCTGCTTCCACAAGACACACAGCCTTTGCAACCTGACTGGGTACATGCTCGGGATCCAAAGTCAATGCTTTCTCAAAAGAGTCGGTGGCTACTTGGGTCATCTCAAGAATAGCCCGTTGGTTCTTTAGAGCTGCTTCCTGGAGTCTCTCGCGGGCCTTGAGGCACAACTGGCCAAAGTGGTACCATACACCTGGATCGCCTAAACCGAGCTGTTCAGCTTCACCAATAGCCTTGTTGGCATCATCAATTTTATTGGCATTGATAAATGTCTGTGCTGACATGAGCCAGAGAGTGACTAGAACACTTTGCCAGCGTGCGCGCTTGCGAATCTCAAATGTTTGGTGTTGCTGCTGGAAATTACTAACCAAATGACCATCTTTGGATCCAATTACTGAGGATGAACGGGCACTGATGCTGTTACTTCGGATGCTACCTCTTGAATAGGAGGGTGAAAGTAATGAGGCTAGTGAGAAGGCAGAATTACCGGTTGATTCGAGAGCAAGGGATCTAGTGCTACCTACTATATAATAAGAATGAGTCAAAACAATTTAAACAAGTATTTTCAATATATATATATATATATATATATATATATACCTTGGTTCAATATATTGCGCTGAGATGGATTGGCAGCAGCTGTTCCAATTCTCTTTGCCATACCTAAATCAACCAATTGCAAGCTCTTCTTTCTCATTTCTTCAGTGGTAGCAGCACTTGACTTGCGGCGAAGACTCTTTCTTCTACGGCCATAATGTTTGCGTCTTCTTGAGTTAGCCTCTGTATCCTCAGACATTTCCTCGGTGTCCGATTCTGCCTTACGTGCCACCAAGGTGGGAGGAACGGGCGATCTCTTTTCATCTACTGATGATGAGCGGCGGCGTGAGATGGAACTGGTCAATGAAGAAATAGACGCACGGCGAATAGCAGAGATGCTTGATTTTCTGCTGGCAGAGTCCGAGGGTAAAATGGGGTCATCGACTGGACCTGATACTTCCAAATCTTTTAGAATCTGTTGCTGTGCAGTGAGTCCCAATTGCTGCGTTAATTGATTATATAAAACAAAAAGTTCTTCATAAAGTTTCATCGCAGCCTCTACTCCCTGAGATGCTTCTACAAGTGTAATGTGAGACATACGAAGTGACATGTAATTCTCGGCCTTTTCAAACAACTCGCTTGCACTATGTTCGGTGGAGTTTTCTGCCCATGAGAAAGCAGGGATGCCATGTGAGGAGGTATGATCAACAAGGTATTTTGAGTAGTAGGATACCTTTAATCCTGCTTCTACTGTTTGAAGTGCTTTGGAAAGACTATCTGAACGTTTACAAGAGTATAATAATGCGAGCAAGTGCCATGATGAGCTAAATTGTGGGTTCAATTCAATGGATTTACAGCACGAAACAATGGCAGCGTGAGTATCGCGCATGATGGCCTGCTGAAGACCCAACTCATAAAACGATTTCCAGTCGGTATTATCGAGTGTAATAGCCTTTTGAAGAGATTGTAGAGATTCTTGGTGGTACTGAGAACGGTCTTTGGGCTCCTCGGAATGAACTGCTAAAAGGCTGTAGGCGGTTCCTCTAATACGGTAGATCTTTACACTTTCCTTTTCAGAGACGGCTTCATCATCAGACTGTAGCAATGCGATGCCGAGATCGGATAAGAAGGTAGCAAGAGGACCATTTTGATCCTCATGGCCGTAAAGCTCAATACCTGTTGCAATGACCTGGAGCATAAGTGCAAGGGTCTCTTCGCTCTCCAATAAACGTGATTTTGTTTGTGCGACGCTGTCTCCGAAATCCATATTTTGATAGTCATTTCGGTTTGAAATGATCTGTGCATCGACATTGGGTATACCTACCATCTCCAAATAGGATCGTAATGCAAGCTTGGCTTCTTCTAAACTGCCAAGACGCATCAATGTAAAGAAAATGTAACGTGTTACAGTAGGGTTATTGAATGTAGCGGCTTTAACTTGATAAAGGTACTAAAGAAATATATTTTGTTTGTTAAAGAAGTTGTTTTCGACGAGGAATCCATTGATTGTGTTTTGGGACAATTACTTTCTTTTTATCAATGCTTAAACCACTCTTCCACACCCCTTTCACACTTTATTCTTATGTCACTAGTATATATGCTTACCTGAAGAACTCTTCTAATATTTGAAGTTTCACCCCATCCAATAACATCATGTGCATACATCAAAGTATCCGCAAGTGTCAATGCATAAAAACCCTTTGACTGCTCACTCAAGTAAGGCTGGATCATGGCATATAAATGTCTGTAAAGATTCATCAATGTTGAGAGTTCTTCAAACGCCGCCTTTTCGACAGGTAAACTATAGTAGTGGTTTTTTTAGCTGTCAATGAATATGTATACCATATATATTTAATTGAATCTTACGTATTTTCTTTAGGTCCAATATATGTCTTGTTTTCATATGTTTTCACGAGGTAGGAAGTATAATTTTTAAGAATGATCCATCTTCTAAACATACGCCAATGAGGGCTCCAGTGAGATGATACTAATTGGAAATAACCTCTCATCATATCCAATGTTTGCTTTACAGAATGACTAATATATATTTTTTAGTTATTGGTTTGTTCACTATTAATTTATAAATACTGTACTTTAATTTAAGTCTAGCCAAAGTACCACGATAAAGACATTCTTCAATCCAAAAAGACAGCATGGCACCTCGTTCTTGAGGATGATCCGAGACTACATTCCAAGCAGCCTGGTATGCTTCTACTGCTGCCTCAATATCATCTTGCAATTCGAAGCACATGCCTATGATACAAAGAATAGGCGATTTAATAAAAAAAATAATGTGTAACCTGTGTTTGTATCACCTTTAATAGCTCTAGCTTGTACTAACAAAACAAGACCATAACCAGTTTGTACGTCTTCCGCGCGTAATGCTAATTTTTGCAAACAGAGTAAAGCGTTTTCATATTGCCCTGTTTCAAAATAAATTCTGGCCAATAGAATTTTGGACAACTATGTGGATAGGATTAACATATGAAAGTAATTAAAAATAAACTCTCTTTACTTACCTGAACTTGCCAATCATCTCTATTTCTTGTAATCAAAGCTTCCAATTTCTTTAAAAGGTTCTGAACTTGTATAGGATTTAAGCGAGGTAACATGGTGATATGCGAAGGAGTGTCGTGCTGATGAATGATGTCCCAACCTCGGGTTTCATGGTCAGATGATTTCTTGTTTGCATTTAAAATGGTAACCAATTCCACTTCTGCAGAGACGGTGATCTCCAATACTGTGAAGCGATTGTTTGTAAATATTTACATTTGTTTATACATAATAGCTTTTTATTTACCATCATCTGTTTGCACTTTCTTGTATTTCTTTAATAACTCGGGTAAACTGGACCATTGTCCTCTACAACGTGTAAGGTCGATATCTTGCAATAAAGTTTCTTTGGTGCTCATATATAAATATAAAAGAAGGAATTAAAAAAAAAGAATGTATATATTAAAGAGAGAAAGAGAGAGAGACAAAGAAAAAGAAAGAAAGAGAAAAGAGCTTGCTAAATATAAAAAATACGATTTATTACCATTTTAAACCTTTATAAATTGACACCAACATAATAAAAGGATTGGTGATACCTGTGGAGATTAATAAAAGATAAAAAACACACTTACCAGCGCTTTTAAAAGTTAACATGTTTTTTTATTCATGTTGTACTTTTAATATTAAAACAACAGAAGAAGAAGAGAGAGGATACACTTTCTTTGTCTCTCTTTCACTTTATAACTTTATCCTTTCCTTTTATTGACAAAACAAATGGTGTTGTATTGAATTTATTATTATTATTGTCATTATTAATGTATTTATTTTATTATAATCCTTTTTGTATATATCGTTTATGCACCTCTCTTCAAGTTGTTGGACAACCATTCCAAACCTTCATAAAGACCGTCACCTAGCAACAATTTATTAAGTATTTATTTATAATAATTATATAAAGACCAGTAAACTTACCGCTTGTTGCACAAGTAGTTTGGATGTACCAGCGTCTGTTACGGAGAGAGTGAAGACCCAATTTATCGGTAATCTCGGCAGCGTTCATAGCGTTGGGAAGATCCTGCTTGTTAGCAAACACAAGCAAGAGCGCGTCACGAAGTTCATCTTCGTTCAACATACGCTGAAGTTCATCACGAGCTTCTGAAATACGGTCACGATCATTGGAGTCAACAACAAAGATGATACCCTGAGTATTTTGGAAATCTATACCACAGCAAAAAAAAATGGTGTGTTATTTAACCGCTTTTTTTTTTTTGTTTCTTTCTTTATAACTACTTACAGTGTCTCCAAAGAGGACGAATCTTATCCTGTCCTCCGACATCCCAAACAGTGAACGAGATGTTCTTGTATTCCACAGTTTCAACGTTGAAACCTTATAATACAAAAAGTATAAGTACGCGCGTAGTCTAGATGAGAAAATACTTTACCAATAGTAGGAATGGTGGTGACAATCTCACCCAACTTCAATTTATACAAGATGGTAGTCTTACCGGCGGCATCAAGACCGACCATAAGAATACGCATCTCCTTTTTGCCAAAGAGGTCATTGAATAACTTTGAAAAAGACAATCCCATTGTGAATACGAAAATAAAGATAAAAAGAGTGTTGCTCTTTCCCTGTGTGTTTTTTCTTCGTTTTTCTTTCTCTTTTCTGTGCGTTTTTAGCCAATCAAATTGCGTTATGTCCGGGTCGGACTTTTTGGTTTTTGCAAATAAAAACCTGTGCCTCTCTACTTTCTCAGCCACTTTTACTCTCTCTTTCTCTTTCCATGCTAACGCAATAACAACAAAATGAAAAGAGGTGCATGTTCAAACACGCAAGTTACAGAAATAATATTACTATTTATAAGTAATGGAACGATTTAAATACACGCAAAAGATGTTGGGATGATGTTTTTATCAATATCAATTCATCGTTTGTCCAATACAGAAATGTTACTATATGACCAACCGATCATTCACTCCATTTTAGTGTTGGTTCACTCAAGTGTAAACTCACAAATCTTTAAAAAAGCTGCGGTAGCTAACAATACAAATGGAGGAGAATTATGATGCTAACAAGGAACATTCGAGAAAAAAAAACTGCTTTTTTTGCATTGATAAGTTTATTTGATCCAAAAGTGTTAAATGTTTAAAAAGAAACGGTCAATGTAAAAAAAAAAAAGAAAAAAAGTGGTTAAATATCCAACAAGCAATTAAAAAACATGGCATTCTATAAGTACAGGATGAAAGAATAGAAAGAAAAGAAGACATGTTTTAGGAGTTTGTGTGGTGTCATATCAGTCTCATATGATATATTGT
>VCJH01002558.1:43953-59373 GCA_024140565.1 Backusella australiensis | reverse complement strand
TCTCTTTTCTCAATTATTCCCCTGGTTTTTCTCAATTATTTGAAATATTCTCCCCTTTTTCTCAATTTGTAATTTTTTCTCATTTTCTTGAAATAAACAGTATTCTGACAAAAAAAAAAGGGTCTTTACGTTAAGATGGTATCAAAACCCTTAATAGGTACCCTAGGGAAAACAAAGAGACAACATCACTGTTAGTAAATTGGCTCTATGGTAAATAAAGCAGCGATAAGGTAGTCACATGCAGTGTGCATGAGAAAGAGAGCAAGAATCAGCATTATTTTCTTTCTCTTTTTTATTTTAATTTTTCTCACACAAATATAGAGTGTATGAAATATCTAATATTAATCGTGATAATACCGTATTTACTCTGGTATAAATTGAATAACGACGATAGTAACTTTATGTCGACTTATCCTGCTGAAAAAGACAATTTTGTCAAAGTCAAAGGGACGCGATTTTACCGTGCCGGAACACGCTATATGATCAAAGGAGCGAATTATTGGCAGGGCATTAATTTGGCTACCTTGGATGGTGGAGACCGAGATCGATTAAACCTCGAGTTGGATCAGCTACTTGCAGTAGGATGTAACAATCTTCGTATTATGGCAGGTTCGGTATGTACAAGCTTATCGTCTATATCGTCTATATCTAATCCTTTTGATGTTGCTATATCATGACTTCAATCCCTCTTGCCTTTTATAAGGAGGGGCCTGATGATCAGCCTTATCGAATGAGACCTAGTCTTCAACCAAAGCCTAATGAATACAATGAAGCTGTATTTCAAGGTTTGGATTATTTATTGGATGCGATAGGGAGAAGAAATATGACTGCTGTGAGTAAGTAGGAGACACTCTAATACACACATTTACACGTAATTTTACTCCCTCATTACTTTACTTCTTGTTGACCCCCCCTCTCTTTTCCTTCCCCCTCTTTTATGTTTGTGTGTTCACTTTATTTTCTCCTTTTTTGTTTAAAGTGACTTTAAGCAATTTTTGGCATTGGAGCGGAGGTAAAGTTACTTGATTTAAAAGAGAAAAAGGTAAAAAGAAAAGAAAAAACCCCTAATAAGCACACACACACACACACATAAGGATTTGCGCAATATATCGCATGGATCACACATGAGCCAATTCCCTATCCGGTGACCCGAGATAAATGGGACGAATTTACAGACTTTGGTCGGAGATTCTACCTTGATGAGGCAATCAAAAGGCAGGTCAATTCATTATTCAAGCAGCATATTCGTACAGTACAAAATCGTAAAAACACTGTCAACGGTAAAATATATAACGAAGATCCTGTTATTATGAGTAAGCATAAATCCATATATAATTATATGAAATATTAAATGAATATATAAAATAAAAAAGGTTGGCAGATTGCAAATGAACCTCAGTTGGCACCAGCAGAATGGTTTAATGACATTTCACGTTTTATTAAGCAAGGTGCACCTCGACAATTAGTATCCGCAGGGATAGAAAGCAAGGTGGATCAAATAGATTTCTTAAATGCTCATGATACATACACCATTGATTATTGTACCTGCCATCTCTGGGTTGAAAAGTAAGTTTTTATATCTTGTCTCCCTAATGACAATAATCAACATTTATATCATACAAAAAAAAAAAAAACTCCTCTCCCTCTAAAAAAATTCTCCGTTCTCTTTTTCAATTATGCTCACTCATTTTCTCCCCCTAATAATCTTATCAAAGTTGGGATAAATATGATCCTAGTGATGCTACTACTCTAAAACATGCTCAACAATACGGTCATGACTTCATTCAAAGCCGATCGGATTGGGCCTCCGGGATCAAAAAACCTATTGTACTTGAAGAGTTTGGAATGGCGAGAGATGCATGGCGCAGACCTCAAGACAATGCGTACAAGTATGCTCCGTCAACACCAACAAGTCATAAAGATATTTATTTTAAGGGGCTATTTGATCAAATTGAACAATTAGATCATTATGGAGGATCAAACTTTTGGGCATATGGTGGTCTGGGTCGATCTACAGATGATCCCAACAAGTATAATATGACATGGCTAGGTGGTAAGTGGAAAAGTTGTTTAGAAATAACCTTTTATTGTACCAACATTTCTTTTATATAGATCCACCACATGAACCTAAAGGATGGTATAGTGTTTATGACAAGGATACCACTTTAGGTATAATAAAGCAGCATTTCACTAATGTCCAGACTAAGGAAAAGAAAGATAAATTATAATTATAATTATAATTGTTATAATAATAATGGTAATAAAAATATTATACGCTATTGCACATATGAAACAAAATTAAAATATAAACGTTGGTTGTTAGGGGATTTTTTTTTTGTTTATACAACAGTAGTTATCATAAAGGGAGAATGACAAAGAAAGAACCGTAATTCTAGCCGTTTTCCATTCCAGATGGAAAAAAAAAAAGGAGTGAAATCGTAAGGCATTCCATTATAAAACCCGACAGTTTGACCCATTTAATAAAATAGTCTCCCCTGACGATCTAAATCAACTTTTATATATATATATCTTTTTCTTAAACATCCCCCATAAAATTATCCTTTTTGTTATGCTCCATTTTATTTAAATAGGTTCTTATTTTTCCCTTTTTTTTCTCTTTTGTCGTTTCTTTTTTTTATTTTGTAATTTATCGTTTATTTAAAAACAACATAACTTATAATAAGAACTAGCTTTAACAGCTCAGTAATAACAGAATAATACTACGATAATTCCTTCCTTCTTTCTTTCTTGTCTATACTACCAAATCAAATCAATCATAATAATATTAATACACCATCATCATGACAAAGCCAATTCAGCTCTACAGTGCAGATCAGATTAAACCCATCTCAATCCAACAACAAAAGTTATTACCCGTTTCACCACCAGAAACACCCAAAGAAGAAAAAGAACTTACCGTGTCTGCTCGCTATCTCATGCATCATGCAACTCACCCAGAATTCAATAAAAAGTACGTTTTAGGCCAAGAACTCGGTAGCGGAGGATTTGGTTTCGTAGTATCTGCCTATGAACGAGAAACAGGTATCGAAAGAGCCGTCAAATTCATTATTCGTGATAAGGTACCCTCTTGGGTACGTGATCCTGAAATGGGCCTAATTCCAATGGAAATTTATACGTTGAAACATGTCAAGCATAAAAATATCATCCAATTCTATGATGCCTATCAAGACGACATTTATTTTTATTTAGTAATGGAGTTGCATGGTACACAATGGACCAACCCTCCACCTGCTTCTTCCATTCATTCACCTGCTTTATCGCACACATCTGAACATTCTGCAAGCACCATTGATGACGATGATGAAGAAGACTTTGCATTTAATAGACAATTTGAGCGCCGCACCTCTTGTGATTTGTTTGAATGCATTGAGCAACACCGTCATTTTGAAGAAAAGATGGCCAAAAAGATTTTCCGTCAGATTGTTGAATGTGTCGCTTACTTGGATACTGTTGGTATCTGCCATCGTGATATTAAAGATGAAAACATTGTCATTGACCAAGATTATCAGGTATTTATTTCTTATACAAATAAACCCTGACGTATACTAAATCTTTATTTGTTTATAGGTTAAACTCATTGACTTTGGTTCTGCAGTTAGTTTACATAGACCAAACAAATTATTTACACGCTTCTATGGCACTGTTTCATTTGCATCTCCGGAGATACTCTTGTCAAAGCCATACCGAGCTGAACCAGCCGAGATCTGGTCGTTAGGTATCCTTTTGTTTACATTACTGTTTGGTGAAGTACCCTTTTCAGACAGTAAAATGGCCATCATGGGTCGCATTGTCCAGCCTAAAATGAAGGTATCGCATCAGTGCAAGCACTTGATCGCATCATTATTAGAACTTAATCCAGACAACCGACCTACCATTCACCAAGTATTGACCCATCCTTGGTTATCTCAAGATGAATTTATGCAATAAGACCGTTCCGAAAACCAAAAAAAAAGTAATAATAACACAGCTTAAAAAAACACGATAACAGTTATATACACATACGCACAAAAAATCAAGAAAATTATTATTATATTATTATTACCATTATTATTTCTATATATTTATGATACCAACTTCCCTTATTTATTTTAATGCATCATTATCATGACATATCCCACAACTTACTGCATTTACAAACACAGTTTCTCCTCTCTCCCTCCTCGTTCGCACACTCACAACTTTCCCCTTTTTTTTCTCTTTAAAAACCGTTTGCATGTTCTTTTTATCATCAAGTTATACACTTTATTCTACTATTCCCCTTTTTTATATACGCCTTAATATAATATGTAAATATAAGTATTTTTGTTACTTAAAAAAGTATAATAAAAAATCTATACATATATATATAAAAAAAAAGAAAGCATTTACCATCGTTATATATAATCTCCTGTTTGAAAGAAAAGAAGAAAAATAATAGGGGGCCAAGTATTCTATAGCAAAACCTGAATTTTGTATTTGTATTTTTATCTGTCCGAACATATTTTTGAATATACATGAGGAAGTTTTTTCAAAGTTTTTCATAAAAAAAAATTGGTCCATTCTACTATATGTAAAGTTTTATGCAAATCGCTTCTTACAACAGGATGGAACAAGAGAATGATAAAAGCGATATATTCAATTCGCTGAAAGCTTAAAGTGATCTTGTCGCCTTTCGACTCCTTTATTCTTACTACTTACTCCTTGCTTTATTTATCTATTTATTTATTTTCAACACTTTCATTATTAATTTTATGTACTAGATGAAATCTGTTCATACTTGTTAGCTTGTCATATTCAATTACTATTCGGAGCTACATTTCGATCATAAAAAATGCATGTTATATATGCCGATGTGGAGCCTGAAAAGACTGATTCATTTGATGGTTTCTATCATTGTCTCGGAAAACCTTGATAGCGGTTTTTTTTTCTGTTTATATTCGCCTTTGAACTAAAAAAGGTTTCTTGATAGAAAAACAAAATGAAAAAAAAATGTCAAAATAAATTCACCTAGTTGTGTCATGCAATGTTATAAAAAAGGAAAGTGGCGGCTTTAAAGATAATATTTCTTGTAACACATTAAATGTGATCATGATATTCTTTTATTAGATCCATTTTTCTTTCTCTAAAATCAAGAAAAATAATAATAAATAATAAAAATAGTTACTTACAAAAGTGTGTGTATGATATATATATATATTATATATATAAAAAATTAAAAGGGGAAATAAAAGGGGAGCTTTTCTTTCTTTTTTTTAGATATAATAATATATGGGAAAATGCAGAAATAAGCAAGGGATTTTTTTTTAAAAAAAAAAAGATGCGTGTACGCGCCATTCGAGAAGATATAATTGTACATAAAATAAGGGATTTCACTCTCTTTTTATGTAAGAGTGAGAGAAAGAATTACATGCGGATTAATGGGAAAGAGGGTAAAATGGATAAACTAAATTTCCAGGAGAGAAAAGAAACATGTAGACTGATAGAAAAAGAGGAGGTAATAAGAGAAAGAGAAACCAGAAACAAGATAGTGAAGAGATAGGTCAATTTTACTAAACTCCCATCATAAATGACGATATTAGAGAAAGCGGAATCAGAAACAGCAGTAGTAATAATAGTAAAAATAAGACTTTTGGTGTGTGTGTTCGTAAAAAGAGAAGATAGTGCGTATGTATACATGTATATATATATGCTGATGCAAGAGAAAGATGGCAAAAAAGAAAGAAAGAGACAGTGAACGATCTAGTTCTTTTACTTCTTTTTTTTCTTTTTTCTTTCTTTATGTGCATATCTCTGGTGTGTTGTAGACATGTCCGGGTTTATTACTATTGTCATTGGTGTCATCATCTTTATCTTGTTCAGAGTGATCTCTTTCAGCAACCATGCGTTCCATGTCTCGTCGCCATTGAGACTTCATCGTTAATAACTCAAGCATATCTTTATAGGTTAACTTTGCAACTTCTTGTGCTGTTCGATCTATGACATAAAAGTAGGGTTAAAATCTCCATTTCATTATTCATTTTCTTTATCACCAAAACTAACCATAATCTTCATTAGCGAAGGTATTGATAAATTCGAGTTCTCCAGAAAATTGTACTCTTTTACTCATTTTTGTTTGTTTGTATTTATAAAATAAAGGTCCGTTTTGGAAAGGCTGAAGTAACTTGAAAAAGTAAAGGTAAAAGTGAAAGAGAGAGGTATATTAAAATGAATTTTACAAAACAAACCAAAATAAAAAAATCATTCCTTTTTATAATAAATTCCAGTTCCGCGGAAGCCCTAATTCGAGAATATCCTTAAATGGTAGTCTGTCTGTTCGTAAACCCCCCCCCACAAGTCACGCCAGTTTCTATTTTAGGTTAATGTCCAGACAGATTTTGTGATAAATTTAAGGAGGGAGACAAGTTGTGTATGGTTGTGCGGGAGAAGGGTAGAGAGATTGCGGCTTGCATTAGCTTCTTTCAGATACCAAAAAAAGAAAAGATAGATCAGTTGATATGAATGATTTCAATTTTCGGGGTACTGAAAAAATAGGGTCTACTATTTTTATGCATGGCTTGGTTTCGTTTACATAAAGGTTTCCATATTCTTATTCCAGGAACAACAAAAAAGAAGCATGAACAAGTGTCAGTTAATGAACCCTCTATTTTTTTGTTGTAGTTGCGATATTGATGGGTGAGTTTATATTTCAACTCTTATGTTCCAGAAATTACATTTTCTTGCTGTTCCTTTACGCTATTTTTGTGTTTATTTTTATGCTAAAAATATTTTATTTATTTTTGTAATAAAATATAAAATAATAAAATGAAGGGGGGGGAGGGGAGCTTATCAATATCTTCCATCTCTTCCCCCATTTTTGTTTATAAAAAGAAGAAATAAATAACATGTTTTTGGTAAGGTCGAACGTTTCAATAAACGTGGATGATTCAATTTCCATGAAAAGTTAAAGACCATGCTCAGCCCTTTTCATTATATGATAAAAAATAGAAATATAAATACTCAGCATTGAAAATTAAATTTATGATTTTAGATAATGAGATGAAATTAATGTTAATAAATAAATGATAAACAATAAATTTACAGCGTCTTTTTACTTTTGGAAATATATTTTGATTTACCTCTTTTCTCTCTCATTCTTTATTTTATATCAGTTGACAAGTTGTCAAAGTTGCAGTTATTTTTTTAACTACAAATACTTCATCATAATTTCTTTGCAATTATTCAAAAATGGAAATATCGGTCCGGACCTGATTTCCTTTTAGAAACAAATGATTGGCTTATTTCTTTATAGCCCAAGTGATTGGCTTTTTTTTGATTTTCTATTTATAAACATTAAAATGACTGCCCCTTTTGCTCTTGTTTGTAACTTGTTTTTGTTTATATTTATTTCAGTGGGCGGCATATTGTCTCGCTCTCAACATAAACAAATAAGAATGGACCTGAATAGGAATGATGTATGCGTGCATTAGACCAATAAGAAATGAGAGCATGTGTTGTTTTATTAAATTTATGATACTCTTACATATATTTAGTCGTTTGTTGACGTAAACACATGCAAAAAACGAAAATGAAAAGTAAACAAATGTCACTTCTTCTTTTAACGCAGCATTACGTAAATATTTATTTTTCGATTTTTCAGTGATTTACATTTAAAAACCAAGAATCTGAACACAAGATTCAAGATTTTTCTGTATATTTTGTATTATGAAATATATTTGCAATTTTTGAAAATCTTGATATTAGAGATGTCTCTCTTTTAATGTCAATAATACAATATGAAGGGCCCACGAAAATGGCACCATTGTAACTATATTTAACTCGACGAAGCTAATTCATATTTTTGAAAAACCAAAAATAAAGAGCCTTTATTTTTACTCCTTTTCAAGTGCTTTTTAACGAAGGAAAAGGTCTATGATCGTCTTTTTAATCTGAACAAAAAAAGAATGTACATTGTATACGTTATGATCCGTAATAAGAAATAGAGTTTTATGGGCTCTATTTAATCGATGAAGTGGATGATGGATATTTTTTGCATATCAATAAGGTTATGTTTGTATTTATTTTTTTACCAATGTTCTAACAATTGATATTGTTAACAATCCCGGTACATTGCTTTTATAAGTTAGTAAGCATTTTTTTTTACATGTCCATGATGATGGAGTATCAAAACTCTTTTTTTTTACAACCTTGTTTTAAAACCAGATGCACAAAAGTATGTGCATGGCCACTCTTTAACCAATGGAATAACGGTGGCGTGATAAATTTGGAAAGGCTCGAATTAAATAAAGTGTGGGCCTTTCCTTTAACAACACATTTTACCATTGTCCCAAAAAAGATCACATTGTTCAAATTTGACCTTTTTTTTGTTCCTTCACATCTTACTTCTTTGAGTTTTTTTCACTTTCCAATTACATACATCAATATTAATATTAGATAATTATTATATACATGTGCTATATTTATCTATAATGTAACTCATCATATGTGATCATTTCTTTTCAAATAATTCGTGATACATACGATATCAAAAAATACAAACAAAAACAATCAAGCACCATGTCTGTGCAACATCTTGGATAAAATGGGCTACACAAATCAATCAACGCTAATTACATTTTGATTGGTATATTATCCTCGAAAATGGTAATTTTTAGTGTCACTCAGAGGTCAATCCATCAATTACAAGACATTTTTTAAACATTCATTTCACTTTATATTTGACAACAGCAAAGACAAACCTACCTTCTTTTTCTTCCTTTCTCTTTTTTTTTTCCCATTTTCTGTTGAATACTGAAATCAAGTATTACTTTATCTTTCTTTCCCTTTGAAATCTTCAATTACAATTTTCTTAAGAAGCAAGAAGTAGTTTGACATCTCCACTTTTTCTTTGCCCTTCTTTTTTTTCCTCTACGTTTTTTATTATTTAAAATCTGTCAAGAAAAAAGAGCAGCCTTTTGAGAAAACAACAATATGGACGTAATTGCCACAGCTGCAGTACAAAAATACAATGGTGGTATTATGTTTTTAAGCTATGTTATCTCGGTCATTGGAGCCCAAACAACTTTGGAATTACTATCGCGGCGAACCCATATAAACGGTTTATATAACTGGTAAAGAGAAAAACGAGATTTAATTTCATTGCTATTATACTAAAAAAGATGGTATAGGTTTTTGCTAATATCAGCAGCATTTGTTATGGGAGCTGTTAGCATATGGTGTATGCATTTCATTGGAAACAATAGCATGTACCTTTTATTAGGTGACGAGGTGCATCAGCTTTCTTATTGTGCTGGTTATACAGTTGCTAGTTTGGTAGTGGTCATTGCCTGTATGTTTATTGCTTTTGCATTTGTCGGTATCACCGAAGAGGCAAAATTGTCAAGAATTTTACCAAGTGGGTTGTTCGCAGGAGTAAGTTTTAAAAAACATCAAATTTATTTAGTTCGATTATTTTATCAATTCTGATATCATTTCTTTTAGCTTGGAATTGTTTGCATGCATTACCTAGGTAAATATATAATTCTCTCTCACTCAGTTTTTTAACCAATGTCTGTCTTTTTTTTTGATGTCCTACAGGTCAATTTGCAATTGATTATTTTGTACTAGTATACAAAAAAGCTTTTATTGTCGGGGCTGCAATTATCGCATGCACTGCAGTTACAGTCGCATTATTCATCTTCTTCAAGTTACGAGAAAAATGGATGAATCAGTGGTATAAAAGATTAGGTTGTGCTATGCTGATGGCAATAGCAGTATGTGGTAAGGCTACCAATAAACCGCTCCCTTCTACAGTATTATTAATTTTTTATTTATTTTTAAAGGTATGCATTACACTGCTCTTGTAGGTACAATATTTTACAGACCCAATTATACTGGATCGCCGCCTGTTCCTAAGCTTCAAACACCTGCTTTGATAGGTATCATGCTAGGTGTTGTACTGTCTGCTTGTGCTATGTTACTTTATGTTATTATCCGTAGAGGTAATGGATCACTCCCATTGGTCACATATAAAAGTACAAAAAAGAGGCTCATCTTGGACGCCGTTTTCTTTGATCCGATGAACCGAATTCTCGTGAAAACTGATGGCACACTGCCCATGAAAGAAATTGTAGAGCACCTAGAATTAACTGTAAAGTATACTTTTTTTTTTAAAAAAAAAGAAAAAAAATGGCGTATACGCTTACTCATGGATCTATAAACTGACGTCTTTAAAAAATAATAGGAATCTCGTCAAGAATTTACCACAAAACATCCTTTATTTATTCGTTTATATAATACAATGATCGAAAAAGCATCTAGTAGATCGGTCGATAAGCGCCCATCGGCAGCTTCTTACGGTTCTTCAACTGAGGCCCATGACATGATTGAAAAGCAGTTCTTGGATGCAGCCAGTGATCTCAGGAATGAACTTCATCTAGACGAGTTTGCGGATTTAGGTATCCTCAGCGAGATTGTAGTAGCAACAGATACTATTTCAAAAGCCAACTTATTCAACAAAAGTGCAATTTTCAGAACCTCGACAGGATCTAATTGGTCAAGAAAAATTTTTTCTGACGAAGCAAAAGATAATATTGATTTCGCTCAAGACCAACCTGACAACAACACAGATAAGCCAAACAAGACAAGCGGGAAAATGAAGCGCCTTTCGTATATTCCAAAGAAGATGAAGAGGTCACACAAGACGAACCGTTGGAACTATAGAGTGGATGATGAAGAAACTGCCATTGAAAGCAGTACTACTACAGTTGTCACGACTCCGACATCTACGGCTGTTGAACGTTTTTCCACAATCAACACAGTTTCTTCTTCTGAGGAAACACCGGTTGAAGAAGATGAAGATAACATGTCTTCTTCTGCAGTAAACAATAATGACCGCTTATCAGTCGAGGATTCTGATGGCGAAGACCGACACATTTTTTTAGTGAAGAAGCTTGTCAATGAAAAGGATGTTTCCCGATTGTTATCACAAGGCTACCGGTTTGCAGAACCCATCTTTATCGCAAAGACAATGGCTGCAAAATTAAAGATTCCTACCGATAACATGCGACAGCACTTTGTTGATATGCAGCAACTATCAGATTCTTTATCTGCATTAACGCAACATGACTACTACCCAACTGTTGAAGAACCTACACCGGATCCAACAAAATTTAAAGCCTCAACAAAAGCAAGTGTATTCGTTGGCTGTTTTGTACTAATCAACGAGGGCAAAGATGATGTACTAAACTTGGAAATTCTGGTCGATAAGGCAAAGCGTTTTTCCTTTCCGGTCCTGCCTTTAAAGAAAGACAACAGCAATGTGATCCAATTGGACCGAAATGAAATCGATTTCATATGTAATCTGCAGGGACAATCCTTATTTGATATAGCGCAATTAGAGCAGAAATTAGCTCAAGAAGGAAAAGAAACTTACCAGCCCTCTATTCAATTTATCAGGGCATTCCAAGATACAGCAAGACAGCTGATTGACTCGACTTCCTACAGTAAAGCTCTTTATCAGACATCTAAACTACATACAACTATTATGGACCTACCTCCATTTTCACTTACAGCAGGCCCATGTCAATTGATCGTTTTCAAGTCCTTTGTAAATGCACCTGGTACATTGGCAGCTGTAAACCACACCTTCTCTGAACCTCATAAGTGCATTCCTGTGTCTATTTATAAGCCGCTCTGCGGTTTTATTACCGACCAAGCTGCTGCGATATATCAACAAAGCGACTCTCATCACTCTCATCCAACCTATTTCATTCAACAGCAGATGTATCGACAAGCTGGTGGTTACCAACACCAACAACAACAATATCCTACGACACCTACAACCGATGATGAATCCCAGAAGACTGAAACGTTGGAAATGATTGATATGGATAGATTACAGTCTTCTGAAACTCTCACAATTTCGAACGATCCCTTTTCACTTCCTCCACCTCCAAGAGCAAGACGCAATAGATTCAAATTGACGAATGCTATACTTAACAATTCTCCATTTGATATTTTATCTCCTACATCTCCATCGAGTGATAGACCACATTTACCACCGTTGAAGCAACTATCGACGCCACCTCTTACGGTTCTTTCAACAAGTGATAGACTTTGGTGGATTAATCCATTAGTGGAAGAGACCATTCACAGTAATATGTAATATGTAATTTCTAGAATCTATACTATATAATTTATCATTTATTTTATTAATTGACTTCTTTGAATAACAAAAAAAAGTTGTAAATATCCTTATATATATCATTCCTCACCTATATAAAATAAAAATATGTACCATTATATGAATTATACTTCATTATTATTGCTGCTTTTAAATTTAACTTTTAATTAGTTTTTGCAGAAACGCAGCTAAACTGTTATTTTGAAAAACATTGAGATTTGTCATTCGAAATCAGTCAAATTAATTTATTTATTTGTTTCAATTGAATCGAATAGGATTAAATTTCTTTTCATACAAACTCCAAATAGGAACATATGCCGTATTTAGAGATTAAAATAGTAATTGTTATTATAAAAAGTCGGTCTCTGATAAAATATATACAATACTCTGTTTTAATGATAACAAGAGCTTTTATCAAAATGAAGTATTTTGCCAAAGAGACATATTTTTCCCACCCTGATATAAAAATCGTTTGCTGAATGACAAAAGCTGTTATTATTCTGAAACATTCGTAATAATATGCTATTTATGTGTTAACATCCAGTTTTAAGATTTGAACTCCTATAAAAAGTACAAAGGAGTTGCAATTCCTCTTCGCAATGGAGCACTTAGGAGCAGAAAATAGGACTGTGGTATCAGAAAAAAACAGTAACACGTCAAGTAAGCTTTTTTAGGCACCAGCTGTTTCCTTTCTAGTTCATGCAAAAAACTTCATGTTTGGAATATGCATCTTTTATTGGCTTTCAGTACAATAAAAGAAAATAAGCTTTTTTTCAATCAATTTACTTAAATTTACCTTTTGTACCACCTTGCTATTCTCTTGGCCACGATTTTGTCTATGCCATTATCGCTTATTGAAAATGCCAGTTTGAATTGAAAGAGAAATAAAAGGCAAAAGCACATGAAATCCATCAAAATGTATTTTTCTTTAAAAAAAAAGAAGTCAAGCTGATTCTCGAGACTGGCACATGTGCTACTTGGTAGATTATCCTTACAAGACACTTGAAGTTATTTTTTCATAAGAAACCAATTTTAACAAGATTGACAATGTACCCAAAAATATTTTTTTTGTTTTGTTTTTACTGCTTCCTACTCGAGGGCTCTTTGGTATCTTCATTACCTTATTAACTAACATTGGTGTAAAAACAAGGAGAAATCAGAAGAAAAGGAGGGAGCCGTTTTTTAAAGATACAAGAGTTTGTGACACCGGCGGTTGTCATCAATTAGATCAACCTTAATGACATATTTATTAAAACAACTCCCAATTTTAATAATGCCACATCAATTTATACATGGAATTGATATAAAACTAACAAAATAGTTTCTCAATTTTTCTCAATTACTTGTAGGTACTCACCAATTACTTGAAAAACACAGTGTAATAAGTTTACGTGGCTTTTGCTCATTTTAAAAAATTCAGGTTTATAGAACATATATCGAGGCCGCTAATGGAGATAGCATGTTAGTACCGTAAATTTTGTTGGCAGATTCATTTAGATTTTATTTGTACGGCCTTGTTATTTTATCTCTATAATAAATGAATAAGATATCCTAACTTGTTGTCAATACATCTTTATTTATTTGAGGAAAAAAAAATAAAAGGAGTGTCTTTTTTTTTTCATAAGTTATAATGATTATTAATTTTATATATGATGTTTTTACTTTAACAAATGGAATATTTAAATGATATTACTAGAACAAAGATTCTTATAAGAATAATTCATCAAATGATTCAAAGGATTACCGACATTAAGCTTCACGGCGAGCTCCTTAATATTGGTATGATCCTTGATTTTTGTCGAGGAGTGCATCTAATTTGCCCTAATCAGTAAGATCTTTAGCAAAACCCTTTGCGTCGCTATCTTTAATACCGTCAAAATGGTTATAGTGTTCGTCAGGTGTGAGATCTTCCAGGTTTTGAATTAAAACCACGTACAGTAAGGGCACTCATTTTAGTGACTGGTGCAGCTAAGACCAAGAGAGGAGAGGCTACCAAAAAGAGCAGAGTAAGAAGTGAGAAGTGCATTATTGAATTAAGTAGTATAAAACTATACGTGAAGTTGTGTGAAAAAAAAAGAAAACCACAAACAACCGTAGTATTATGTATTTCATCGTCTACTGTTTATATTTACTACAATATTTGTAACAAGTATCCGCTTGCTTGTTTTCGTTCTCTGTTTTTTCTTGATTCTGCATATCGTATAAGATTATGCAGATCACTCCCTGTTTGTTTTCTTTGTTCATGTGATCATCAGCAAAGGTAATATTTTTGATCCAAAGCTTGAATGTCACGCAGTTAACATAGAACTGGAAAATTATTGAAGAAATAAAAGAGAAACACTACGGTTGTATTATGTCTCATAATTAATAAAATATATATGTGTGTAAGAGATGAAATACGTAAAAATATGGGATAGAAATAAAAGCGAAGCACATGTTTGATTTATTTGTAGATCACCATGCTGCATTTGGCTGTAAATCACTCTTGAAAATCATCTTCCGGGAAAGGAAATTGCAGCATCAAGCTATATGTATTTTTTTAAAATAGAGCATTTAAAAGAGTAATCAGCAAAGGACTTTTTTTCCCCTATAAGTTTGTTGTCTTTTGACAAAAAAAGAATCATATAAACGATAATCCCTGAAGTTTAGCTGTTGCTCTCAGAAAAGTAGGTTAGATGCGCTCAAGCGCTTTTAGATCGATTCAAATGCAAAACAAAGCCGCCGATCATTTCCTACATATTCTTTTTTATAAATAAATAAACAAGTGAGTAAGTAAGAAATAGAGATCTAATATCATCTCTAAAGGGCGTAATAAAACCTTTTCCGTATTTTGCTTATTTATTATTTAAAATAAGGACTTTACTCTTTAACTTTAAAGATAAATTGAAAAAAAAAAAAAAAAAAAACATCCTTCTTCAACATATAGTCCAGATTACGCCAGATTATTTTTTATGATTCAATAACGTCATAATAACACATAATCAATGAGCAAGTTCTCAATCATTTCAAAGATTTTGAGGAGAAAATAGTCAACCTGTTATCTCCGTTTTTATGCTTTATCTTAGACGATCATACGTATATCTATTCTCACTAAAAATATGAAAGAAAGAAGAACGAATATATTTATGTGGTTTAGAAAGCTTTAACAATAGTAAATTATATCACATCATCGGTAATCTGTTACTAAAATTTCTATAATAAACATATGGAAATAGAATATTCATATCTATATCTTTTCATTTAATACATAACGTGAGTAT